>PVJS01010883.1:0-46968 GCA_004027185.1 Glis glis
CGGAGGTAGAACGCCCCTGCGTTCAATCCCTGGTACTGCAAAAAAAAAAAAAAAGAAGTCAAACAACAACAAATGTTGGCAAGGATGTGGGGAAATAGGAACTCTTCTGCACTGTTGGTGGGAGTGCAAACTAGTTCAACCACTATGGAGATCTGTGTGGAGATTCCTCAGAAAACTAGGAATGGATCCACCATATGATCCAGCTATACCACTACTGGGTATTATTCCAAAGGGGTTGAAACCAGAAAACTACAGTAATATGCATACCCATGTTCACAGCAGCACAATTCACAATAGCCAAATTATGGAACCAACCTAGCTGTCCATCAACAGACGAATGGATTACAAAATTATGAGAAATACACACAATGGAATTCTACTCAGCAATAAATAATAACAAAATAATATCATTTACAAGAAAATGGAAGGATCTGGAGAACATCATGTTAAGTGAGATCAGCCAATCACAGAAGGAGAAGGGTCATATGTTTTCTCTAATATGTATAAGCTAGAGATAGTGGGGATACAAAAGGACTCTGTACAATGGTGGAGAAGCCTTAGTGGAGCCAGGGTAGTGGTCTAAGGGAAGGGGAAGGGGAAGAATGAAGTTCATCAATAGAATTACTATCATTGACCATGTGTACATATGAGAATATACCAATGTCAAGTTCAGTACTCTGTACTGGGGGGAGGGGAGAAATGGGGGGGGACACCAAAAGCTGTGTGCATGTATGTTACTGTCAAATTGATGTCCATTGTGATGTGAGACTATAATGCACCAATAAAAGCATATAAAAAGAAAGAAAAAGTAAAATTTTAAAATATAAAACACAAAATTGAATATATTGTACAATCCCAATTATAGAGAGGACCATAATTTATGTATATGTAGACAAAACTAAAAAATATTTGTAGTGGTGTGATTATAAGAATTTCATTTTTCTCCTTTATGCTTTCTATATTTTCTAATTTTTTTTTAATTTTGGTACTGGGGTTGAACCCAGGGGCATTCTACTTTTGGGCTACACACCCAGCCCTTTTTATTTTGAAACAGGATCTTGCTAGTTTGCTAAGGGACCTTGCCAAGTTGCTGAGGCCAATCTTGAACCTGCGATCCTCCTGTCTCAGCCTCCCAAGTACTGCGATTACAGGCATAGTCCACCATACCTGGCTTGTATTTTCTAAAATGGGCATTTAAAAAAGAGAAATGTCACTTTATAAAACAGACATAATAAGCATCTTGACTAAAAGTAATTTATCTACATTGAAGATGATGGTTTGGGGAAAGTACAAAGTATAAAAGAACAGTTTCAATTTAAGCATTTCATTTCTAATCCCCTTCAGTGGAGGGGAGAGAGAGAGAGAGAGAGAGAGAGAGAGAGAGAGAATGAGAATCAGATTTAGGACTCGATTTTAAGGGTAGTGGAGTTCCACAGGAGACCATATCCTCAAGTTTGGAAAGTCTGCTTTGCCAAAGTCAGGAACTTGATTGGGAATTGTTATTGGCCAGGAAAAAGAGGATATGACTTTTAAAAAATTCAGAAGAGGAATGGCCAAATAGGAGGAACACCAGAAGCATACTGAGCCAAGAAGTCAAAGGAAGAAAGATTCAAAGGAGGAGGGGGCTGTCAGAGGCACAGATCTGTCAGGATGACTACTGAGAAATGGCCCCTGGCTTTAGTAAAGTCAAATCCAGCCATTTCAATGGAGCACTGGAGGCATAAAAAGTAATGGCAGGTGTGGAGGAGTGGGCAGAGGGGAGGAAAATGCAGCAATAGGTATAAAGGACCTTTTCTTAAACTGTGTCTTTTCTTAAACAACACCACCCTGGTTTATTGCCGGCTTCACAGTCACTGCCAGACCTCCTGAATCATCGCAGAAAGTTTCTGAAGCTACGAAGGCCCAAATACAAAGTCAATTTACACATTGGCACCTGATGACTCAAATTATAAAGTTAAATTATTCCAATTTAAAAGTAAACTTGCAAAGTTAGTCAAATAGCAAAGTCCCGATTACTTCAGGGCAATTACTATTTCTCACAGTCAATCAGTGGAGGTCCAAATTAGTATTGTTTGGCTTAGAACTCCACCCTCAATTCAGAGAACCACGTAGGCACACATCTTCACCCTCCCAGTGGTGGCTGGAAAGAAATGTAGGGCAAAGGAGGTTTGTTTCTATGTTTTCCTTTTTAAAGAGTCAGGAGAGAGAGAGAGAGAGAGAGAGAGAGAGAGAGAGAGAGAAATATATTTAAAGGTACCTGATCACATTGAGAAGAAATAGTAAGAGTGAGTTTCCCAAGCAGAGATCAGTGGTGGAGAAGGAGGATAGGATGAATGTGGCTATAGATACACAGTCTGGCCTAGAAAAGGAATTGGAGGGAGCTCCTGTCTGTTAACTTCTATTTTAATTCATTGTATAATACTTATTGACTTCCTACTATGTATCAAGCACTTGCAGTAGAAAAAAATGACAAGAGATTCAAGATCCCTACTCTCATTGAAATGAATTCTAAGAAGCCGGGTATGGTGGCCCACAATTGTAATCCCAGTACTTGGGAGGCTGAGACCAGAGGATCCTGGTTCCCGGCCAGCCTTAGCTACTTAGTGAGGCCCTCCGCAACTTAGTGAGACCCTGTTTCAAAATAAAGAATAAAAAATAGGGCTGGGGGGGTGTAGCCTGGAGGTACAATGCTCCTGGGTTCAATCCCCAGTACTGCAAAAAAAGAAAAGAATACTAAGAAGAGATTTAGACATTAAATACTAACAGGTTTGGGATGTACTTTGGAAGCAGAGCTGGCAGAGTCTGCTAATGGGAGGGAACCGTTTTTATCCAGTACAGCTAAGTGAATTTTCTACGTGCAGTAAGCTCATCTCCTGAGGAAAAGGGAGATGGAAGAAGATAAGCAGATGAAGTTTAGAGGTTTGATGCCAGTGTTGAAAGACTGAGATAGTTATTTCAGGAAATGGGACAGCAAGTTGACCAGGAAAATGTTGTTAAATTACCAAGCAATGTTGAGGCTTCTTTTGATTGTGTGTGTGTGTGTGTGTGTGTGTGTGTGTGTGTGTTTTACTGGGGATTGAATCCAGTATTCTACCTCTGAGCTACATTCCCAGCCTTTTGTTTTGAATGATTGATTGATTTATAGTGGTACTGGGGATTGAACCCAGGAGCATTCTACTTCCAAGCTACACCCCCAGCCCTATTTTATTCTTTATTTGGAAACAGAGTCTCACTAAGTTGCTGAGGCTGGCTTCAAACCTGGGATCCTCCTGTTTCAGCATACCAGGTACTGGAATTATGGGTGTATGCCACCACACTCAGCTTTATTTATTTTTATTTTATTTTTATTTATTTTTTTGGGGGGTACTAGGGATTGAACCCAGGGGCGTTCTACCTCCGCGCTACACCCCCGGCCCTATTTTTTTATACTTTATTCTGAAACCGGGTCTCAAGAAGTTGCTGAGGGCCTCATTAGGTAGAGAGAGAGAGAGAGAGAGAGAGAGAGAGAGAGCTGAGGCTGGCCGCAAACCCGGATCCTCTGATCTCCGCCTCCCAAAGTACTGGGATTACAAGCGTGCACCACCACGCCCAGCCTATTTTTATTATTAATTAATTAACTTATTTATTTATTGGTATTGGGGATTGAACCCAGGGGCATTCTATCTCTGAGCTATATCCCCAGACCTATTTTATTTTTTGTTTTGAAACAGGGTCTCACTTAATTGGGGAGGGCCTAAGTTGCTGAGGTTGGCCAGGAACCTATGATCCTCCTGTCTCAGCCTCCCAAGTACTGGGATTACAAGTGTGCATCATCATGCCTGGCTTTATTTATTTGAAACAGGATATTGCTAAGTTTCTGAGGGTCTTGTGAAGTTGCTGAGGCTGACCTTAAACTTGTGATCCTCCTGTTGCGCCACTGTGGCTGGCTAGGCTTCATTTGATCTTGGTGATCAAGAATTTATAATGAAACCAATCTGCACTAGGAGTTTCCCTACCCACCTTCAGCCACTCAAGAGCATCCAGATGACTGCCATACTGGCTGCCAAATTCTTCCCCAACCCCCAAGATTTGGTTAGACTTCATTAATCCTGATCCATGCTGAGCCTTCCTTAGACTTGTGGGTTTGAGAGAGAGAGAGAGAGAGAGAGAGAGAGAGAGAGAGATAGAGACAGAGAGATTCTCTTCTTGCAGTTATTAAGAATCAAGCTTTTTTATGTTTTTATTGGTGCATTGTAGTCTCACATCACAATGAGTATCAGTTTGGTGTTAACATACATGCACTTAGTGGCCATATTTCCTATTCTGGCAAAAGCAAGTCAGCAGTGAAGAAAATGAAATAAATATTTTGAGAGATACCACAATTATAATGGAAAATACACATAGGCCCTGCTATGAGCTAGGCAAAATTCTAACCGGTGTCATATGGTAACTCTCTCAGTACTAATAACAAACCTATGAGATAGGTACTACCATACTCATCCTCACCTTATTGATAGGGAAACTGAGGCATGGAGAGGTTGGATTTCTTGTTGCAGCATGTAAGAGATGAAGGTAGGGTTTGAACCCAGGTCTGTTAATGCTGGCATCCACACTCCTAATCTGCTGTGCTCTGTTGCTCCACCTGAGAGAGAGGGAAAGTCCTGAGTTTCTGATCCCAGTTACAGTCCTGTCCATTTTGGTTGGGTTTGGGTGTTCATTTCTTTCCTGGTTTCTGTTAGTCACACTTTCCCCCTTTCCCTAACCTTGTTCATGTTGGGTCTTTGTAACTTGGAAAAAAGTCCTGACTAATACAGAAATTGAGTCCTGGGACTTATCAGGTTCTCATTGGCATCCCACAAATATGGAACAGATTGTGTGGAGTGGGTTATGGAGCCATAAGGACTCCACCATCTTTGATATGGAAATTCAATTCTTATATTAAAGCAATAAATTGGTTAGTTATCTCCTGTCATCCCTTAGGACTTGGACCACCTGCCCTCTAAAGTTCTAAATTAGGCAACTTGGAAGGAAAAAAAAAGATCATTGTTACAGCAAGATGCTATGAGAGACAAAACCCAAACTGGCCCTTCTGAGCAGGATAGTTCTCATCAGAACATTCCTTCATTTCCAGTCACTGCCCTGTCAGGTTGCTGGGCATTACATCAAACTTGGCTGAACAGGAATGATATGTATATTTCAAGAACAAGTGCATGGATGCAGAAATCAGGAGGACCAGGATAATGTAGAATAAGGTGATTTATGGAGGGAAAGAAATGAACAGGTATAAATCTCATCAGTTCCATCCAAGTACCTCCCTTCTTGCACCATCTTGCAAGACAGTGTCTAAAGCATAGTCAGCTCAATGCTAACAGCATTCTCATGCTCAGATTTCAGGGCAGATAAACCAGGTCTCTCCACCCTAACCCAAGTTCTGGTCCAAGTCTTAAAGCAAAAGCCTCAAAAACTGTAGGGGGGGAAGGCAGGTCCCTAGGCCCCTGAGAGAATTTTTGAATTGTTACCTGATGTAAAACCCTAAAACGAAACTTATAAACAACTGATCAGGGCATTAAGAGAGTTCTCCAAACCTGGAGACCTGTGATTTCCAAACTTTGTCCCAAATTACTGACTCAACCCCCAATCTCTCACCTTATAGCAGCTGTGAACTGTGAAGGTAATAGGACCTCGGCAGGGAAACTTCTGCACACCTGACCCAGAGGAGGTTCTGAAGGATGCTGGACACATAATATATAAGGGAGAGAAATCTAGGGAAAAGTAACCAATGAGTTCACACTGTCACTCTGCAAGTTCACAAGTTGCACCCTTGATGTCTTCTAATCTAATGTTTACTTTAGCATCCTTATCTAGCAGAAGCAGAATCTCAATGGGTAGGGCCCAGGATTATGAAATTTTAACAACTTCCTCTAAGGGATCCTTATGCTTTCTGATGTTAAGAAACATTGCATTAGGCAAACAAAGGAAAGCATGATGATGATCCGCCTCCTCATCCCTATCATTATCATTACTATCATTAGCATACCCCAAGTGCATGTTATTCCATTTCACCTAACCTCGAATGATTTACTACTGATTTTTAATATGCTACTTATTCCTTTATTTTATATAAACACTATCTCTTTTTTCAAGATGCAGCTAATTTCCCACCTAAATAAAATGTTCTAAACACCACCCACAAGAGCCTCACATCATCTTTAGTATTTATCATCTTTATAATTTATTTCTCAGATTTTTATAATAGTTTCTATCATGATTTATGCTTTTCTGTCTCTCAGACTCCTGAAGACCCAGTCTTACACCTTTGTAATCTGATTTAGCAATACCTCTCATGTAATTGACACTCCATAAATCTTTACTGTTAACTAATGAGTAAGTGCTCTTTCTCTTAGATCCTTTCTAATGCTTTACTCTTTTATAATCCCTCTCTTGCCTTTTCACCCATTATCTACTCTCCAAACTACTTCTCTCCCTGGTCAGCATCCTTGTTCTCAACCTCCTTCTTCATCATCCTTTCCAGTTCTTTCATGGTCCTTTCCGCCCTTTACTTCACATGTTTTCAACTTCATTTCTGGTTTTCCCAATGTTGGTATGTGATTGTGTAATGATTTTTAATTACTTCTGGTTTATGAGCACTATAAATACTTAGATCAGCTTGTCAAGCTGCACAGTCAGAGAAGTTCATTCAGGTATACTTATAAGACACAAAAGAAACCAGAAAATTCATCATGGATACTTCAGAAAAAGTAAGTATGCTACCTTTAAAATAGATCTACATCATCTTCATTAGTTATTAAACAAGTGCACATTGAAACAAAATTAAGACCCTATTTTTTCCAATCAGATTATCAATGACAATACCCAAACCCAGTGTTTCTCAGCTGTGGAAACTCATGTGCCACTATAAGGAAAATAATTTGCTGACAATTTTTTGGGTGATAATGATAATATTGTATCAAAAGCCTTAAAATATGCCTATCATTTTATCTGGAAATTTATTCTAATGAAGCAAGTATGTATATTTTTATAAATAGGCTAATGACTGCATTATTTTTAAGAGTATGACACTGGCAGCAACATACGTCAAATACTAGGAAACTGGCTATGTAAATTATGGTATATTAGTCAATGGAGTCCTACGTGGTCACTAAAAGTTACCTGCAAAATACTAAGTAGAAAAGCAGGCTATAAAATAGCATGTTTGGTATGGTCATACAAGTACACATCACACCCATAGACAATACTGATTGGAAGAATTTGCCATAAAATGTTAACAGTGGTAATAGATTGGTGCCTTTTCCCCCAGCTTTTCTCCCTTTACATTTGTCTGAGTGTCCTTGGTGTTTTGTGTTGAGTATATATTACTTTTTAAATTAGGGGATTTTTTCATAAATTATGTCTTTTACATGAGCTTAGTAGATGAAAAAAAATTTATTTTCTTTCTTATTTCTTTATTTTGTTCTTAGAAAGAAGTAATATGTTCTGTGTCATTTATTGGAACTTCTCTTGTGATGTTTGTCTCTTTTCCTTGTATTATAAGACATGTATCATTTCCTCCACTGGAGTCTAAATTTCTTGAAGACACCACATATTTACTCAGCTCAGTATATCTTCATATTACTAGTGCAGTAATTGTACCTGCAAATGGAACATACATAAAATTATAAGAACTAGTATCACTAGATATCAAAATATTTCAAAAAGTTAAACTGTTCAGATCATTGAGGTGTTGCTGCTAGAATAGATAGAAAGCTACATGGGACATGAGAAACAGCCTCCAAGGAGAAACTTGTAAATACAAGAATTTGTTGTATAGCAAAGGTGCTAATTTAAGCAGAAAAGGAAGAAAGAAATAGCTGATCACCAGTTTAATTTGGAGCAATCAGATTAGATTCTAACTTCACATCACACACACACAAAAATAATTTTCAGTTGAATTTAAGAGTTAAATGTTTAAAATCAAACTATAAAAATCTAGAAGAGAAGATAAGAAATATTTATTTGGTCTTTATTTGGAGAAAAATTCCAAAGTATGGAAATGGACTAAATAACAAAGATATTTCTACAAATCAACACTTAAAAACATATGTGCATATATGTTATCATCCAGTATAGCCTCAAATTGTCTTTAGTACTTTTCACTTTTATAATTTATTTCTCAGATTTTCTTTTTTTTTTTTTGCGGTACCGGGGATTGAACCCAGGGGCGTTCTACCTCCGAGCTACACCTCTGGCCCTATTTTTTATTCTTTAATTTGAAACTGGGTCTCACAAAGTTGCAGAGGGCCTCACTAAGTAGCTGAGGCTGGCCACGAACCCGGATCCTCCGGTCTCCGCCTCCCAAGTACTAGGATTACAAGCATGCGCCACCACGCCCGGCTTTTCTCAGATTTTCTATATTATTTTCTATCATGATTTGTGCTTTTCTATCTCTGACTCCTGAAGAACCAGTCTTACCTTTCTTTGTCACCTGATTTAGCAATACCTTTCATGTAACTGATACCCCATAAATTGAAATTTATACAAAACTAAAAATCTAAAATCTGTAGGGGGAATTAAATTCCTGCAAAAATAAAGATCAATAGCAAAAAAAAAAAAAAGATTGAAACAGAAATAAAGAGCCTACTATCAAAGAAAAGCCCAGGTCCAGATGGATTCCCAGCCGAATTTTATAAAACCATTATAGAAAACCTAAGCTGAATATTTCTCAAACTATTCCACGAAATAGAAAGAGATGGGATTCTCCCAAACACATTCTATGAAGCCAGTATCACATTAATACCAAAGCCGAATAAAGAAAGCTCAAGAAAAGAAAATTACAATCCAATATCATTGATGAACTTAGATGCAAAACCTTTTTAAAAATACTAGCAACACATGTTCAAAACCACATCAAGAAAATTATACGACCAAGTCGGATCCATCCCAGGGATGCAAGGCAGGTTCAACATACAAAAAACAAGGCAGGTTCAACATACAAAAACAATCCACATAATGGAAATAAACCCCACCAACTCAAGATGGATCAAAGACCTGGAAATTAGACCAGAGACTTTGCAGTTACTTGAAGAAGGTAAAGAACCAGTGTTCCTCAATAAGACCCCAAAGGCACAAGAAGTTAAAACGAGGATTAATATGTGGGATTGCATTAAACTGAAGAGCTTCTGTGCAGCAAAGAAAACTATCAAGAACCTTAAGAGAAAGTCAACAGAATGGGAGAAGATCTTTGCCAGCTACTCCTCCAATAGAAGACTAATATCTAGAATATACAAAGAACTCAGGAAACTTATGCCAAAAAAATAAATAACCCAATCAAAAAATGGGCAAGTGAACTAAATAAACACTTCGCAAAAGAAGAAATACAAATGGCCAATAAATACATGAAAAAATGTTCAACATCATTAGCAATCAGAGAGATACAAAACAAAACTACTTTGAAATTTCACCTAACACCAATCAGAATGGCGATCACTAAAAACACAAATAATAATAAATGCTGGCGAGGATGTGGAGAAGTAAGAACTCTGATACATTGTTGGTGGGATTGCAAATTAGTTCAACCACTTTGGAAAACAGTGTGGAGAATCCTCAGAAAGATGGGAAAGAACCTACATAGCTATACCACTTCTGGGTATCAATCCAAAAGAATTGAAACCAGACCACATAGTATCTATTATTTATAGCAGCACAATTCATAACAGCCAAACTATGGAACCAGCCTAGGTGTTCATCAACAGACGAATGGATTACAAAATTATGGAATATATACATAATGGAATTCTACTCAGCCATAAGAAGAACAAAATTATGTCATTTGCAGGAAAATGGATGGAACTGGAGAATATTATGCTAAGTGAGATTAGTCAGTCACAAAAAGTGAAAGGTCAGATGCTTTCCTTCATATGTGGAGAGAAATCAGGAGACAGGAGAGACTCCAGACAAAGGAGGAGAATCCTTAGTGGAGTGAGGGAGGGGACCTAATAGAGGGAAGTGGGAGTGGGGAGTGAGACTCAAAGAGGGTAAAACTTCAATGGACATAACACACATACACAAATTTATCAATACCAATCATAATGTCATACATGGGGAAGGGGAAAAGGGAAGGAGTGGGTGGGAGCTGGGGAGGGCTCACAGAATGCTGTGTGCATGTATGCCTCTATTACTCTGAATTTTATCATGATGTATGATTATAATGCACCAATAAAAAAATAAATAGAAAGAGAAAACTACAAAAAATAATCTGTAGGGGAAATTAAATTCCTGCAAAAATAAAGATAAAAAATCTATAGGGGAGAAACAGATAAGACAAGTTGGCTGACTACAAGTTGCTCCTTGTAGTGTAGAGAACTCATATGCATTAATAAGAAAAACACCAAGATTCCCATATATGACCAAATATTCCATGAAAAAGGAAAATGCAAATGACTATCATAATTGTGGAAATACACATCACTAGTATTGAAAGAAATTTTAATGAAATTAAATAATGAGCTTTTTCTTTCTTGCCTGTCAAATATTTTGTTTATGACTACAGTCAATGCTAGTGAGAATGGGAAAAATGATAATATAGGCATTCTATTGTAATTCTGGAGAGTAAGCCAAGTGATTCAATCTCTCTGTAAGGAGATTTGGAAATCAATTTAGTCTTAAGCATGTCTCTATTCTTTCCCAAGTAATTTTCATTTAAAGAAACCAGCAAGTGAAAATTATGAACCAAGATTTTCATAAAATGCCCTTTATAACAGGAAAAATAATGTGAATAAGTTCATATTTAGGTAATTAGTCTATATTTAGGTAATTATTTATTTAAAAAATTAGGACACATTAAAATGGTGGTCTGTAAAGTAGCCACTTAAAATTATGATTGCTGAGCATTTTGAAATCATGAGAAAATTCTAAAAACAAGTACATGGTAATTATTTAATGGGTGGTGGCTGTTATTAGCAAAAAAGCAGGATACAGAATTGCTTATATGATATGAGCTCAACTATATAAAATTATTTTAAAAGACTGGGAGGAAATACGCTAAAATTTCAGCAGCTTATGCCCCAAATTGCAGGTGGTTGCTTTCTTTTTTTTTCTTTTTCATTATGACTTTTATGGTTTCTTTTTTTTTTACAAATTATAACAAGTAACAGTCATTTGTATAATCAGAAAAAAAGGTAAATGTTATCATTAAGTGTCATTTTATTTTCCTTGGGTCTACAGACAATCACATGCCGGGCAGCCATTGCCTGGGCAAAAAATTCTCCTCTTTCAATTGAAGAAGTACAAGTTGAGCCACCAAAGGCTGGAGAAGTTCGTATTAAGGTAAATGAAGTCCTTTAGCCTTTACCTTCAAAGGCTAATAAAATGAAATCCCGTTTCATTTAAAAAGATAGATATAGACATAGATATATGCAAACTATATACTTACTTAGCATTCTTGATCTGTCTACTTTTCTTAGTAAAACAAAAAATTTAAAACTAAAATAAATGGAGTTAATGAATATTTGAGATATTTTTGATAATTGCAAACTTGATAATTCACTCACCTATGGTCATTATTTTTTTTAATTATTGAGCTTCTTAAATTATATAATATTATAGGTGTATGTATTTTACAATGTGAACTAGAAGGTTTTTTATTTTATTTTGTTTTTTGTTTGTTTTTGTTTTGTGATACTGGGGATAGAACCCAGGGACCTTCTACCTCTGGGCTATACCTCTAGCCCTATTTTATTTTTTTATTTGGAAGCAAGGTTTCACTAAATTGCTAAGAGCTTCACTAAGTTGCTGAGGCTGGATTCTAACTTGCGATCCTCCTGTCCCAGCCTCCCAAGTACTGGGATTACAGGTGTGGGCCACCACGCCCAGCTAGATATTTTAAATTATAATTTTTTTCATTTTTGAGGGTTCAAGAAATTTATTTCCCCATACTTCTATGGCACAAAATTGATACTCAATAAATGCACATCCAGTGACTAGTATATCAATTACCTTACTCTATTGTTTTGTGCTCAGACATTATGAACCTCAGAAAATTAATCTGAAAATGTGGACTATGTGATAAAGTTTACCTTGTAGAAATTAATAGCAAGGACCCATGAGGACCTTGATTTCAAAGATTTAACAATTATTGAACAGAGCTTAACCTAGGGTTGAAAAAACATGGCCCTATCAAAGACCCCTTGGTCACTCTCAAAACAACCTCTCAATCAATGCATCTCAAATTGTACAAAAACATTAAATATCCAAGATTAGAATCTCATTCTACATTGTGTTAGTCAGCTTTCTGTCACTCTACTTAAATACCTGAGATAATTAATTCATAAAGAGAAAAGTTTTATTTTGGCTCAGAGTTTTGGAGGTTTCTGTCCATGATCAATTTTCCTCATTTTTTTTGAGCCTGTGGTGAAGCAGCACATCACAGGAGAGCTTGGTGAAGCAAAACTGCTCACTGCATAGCCAGAAAGCAGAAGAACAAGGAGAGGACTAGGACCCCACAGTCCCCTCTGGAGGGAGGCTCCCAGTGACCCAAAGTCCCCCCAGTAGGCCTCACTTCTTAAATCTTCTACCACCTCCCAATAGCACCAACCTAGGGACCAAGACTTTACCCCATGGGCCTTTGTAGGGGGGACAGTCAAGATCTAAATTACAGCAAACCGTAAATTCACCTATTTGTAAAATTAAGCCCAGAAAATTCAACACTTGATTTGCTGGATTCAACAAATTCAAAAAGCTATATACTTCTAGTCCATATAATATATAATCAAAGTATAAGATACAGGGAGACAGTTACAAGAGTAACAGAGAAATGGGAAGAAGGGAATTGGGAAGATGCTAGGAGGAAAAAGGATGGAGAAAAAGAGGGAGATAGAAAAAGATGAGGAAGGAAAAACAAAACAGGAAATTGGGGAACTAATGCTCAACAAATTATCAACTCCATGTCCTCTGCTGTGCTGAAGACTTTATTTCACTGCAGAGAGAAAGTGAAGAACAAAAGAAAAATAAAAATGTGCACAAGGGAAGGAGTCAACAATTTGTTTTAGTTGACTACTCTTCGGAAGCTATATTCTTTTAGTTATCATTTATCCAAACAGCATTTAGTTTGTGCTTATTGCATACTGGGTCACCATCCACCAATATTTTTAGTAGTTAGCCACTGTTCGCTGCTCTCACACTGATATGCTCCTTAAGCATAAAGGCTATAAACTAGATATTAACTGCAGAATAGCCCACCAAGGTGGAGGTTGCAGCAAGAGCCTGAGCAGTGTCACCTTGAACCTCGATAAAATCAAGGTCAAGGACTGTACCTGCCTGTTGGCTCAGAGGATCCCTCTTCTAGCCTATTTCATTTATGGCTGTCAGAGACAATTGCATATTCTCATTTGATATATAGAAAGAACTAATAAGGATATTAAATCTCCTACATATCTGAAAGAATATTTCTAATCCAGGCACAGTGGTGCATGCCTGTAAAATCCCAGTACTTGGAAAGCTGAGGCAGGAGGATCGCAGGCTTGAAGCCAGCGTCAGCAACTTAGAGAGGCCCTTGGCAATTTATCGAGACCCTGCTTCCAAATAAAAAAATAAAATAGGACTGGGGTTGTAGCTCGGAGAGAGAATGCCCCTGGGTTCAATTTCCAGTATGACAAAAAGAATAAAAAAAGAATGTTTCTAGCCTTTGATAGGAGCTTCAAGTCATTTATTTTAACATAGTGAGAAACAAAACCACACATGCCCCACACACACAAAAAAAGAATATTTCCAGCCTTTGATAACATCTTCAAGCCATTTTAATACAATAAGAAACAAAACCACCTATATTTTCATTAGCATATCTTCTCACCCACTTGCTACAAGCATATCACAGCTGTTTCCAGTGTTCCAGATATAAAATGATGCCTCTTCCACTACAGATAATGGAAACCGATGAGTATGCTTTTCTGTACATATTCTAGGTAAAGTAGTAACACATAAGCCACAGCACATGAAATATTTCATTTTTATGATCTAATATAATTTGGTTGGGTCTACCTTAGGTAAGAAAACTTTGGCCATTAACTAAGAAGTTTTCAAACTTCCCAATGTGAGTTAAATTTCATAATAATTATTTTACTTAGCTTAAACTTATTTTACAATATTAAACTTAAGGAATATTTTCAATGTGCGAATTTAAAATTTTGAAAACTGCCGGGCGTGGTGGCGCACGCTTGTAATCCCAGTACTTTGGGAGGCGGAGACCGGAGGATCAGAGTTCGAGGCCAGCCTCAGCGTGCATGCGCGGGCGCGCGCGCACGATTTATCTCTCTCCTCTCTCTCCTCTCTCTCCTCTCTCCTCTCTCCTCTCTCCTCTCTCCTCTATTCTCTCTCTCTCTCTCTCTCTCTTTCTCTCTCTGTCTCTCTCCCTGTCTCTCTCTCTAGTGAGGCCCTCTGCAACTTCGTGAGACCCGGTTTCAAAAATAAAAAGCATAAGAAAATAGGGCTGGGGGCGTAGCGTGGATGTAGAACGCCCCTGCGTTCAATCCCCGGTACCGCAAAAAAAAAAAAAAAAAATTTGAAAACTGTTTTTCCCCAAAGCTTGTAAGAACACTTTGTAGTATTGGGCCTAACATTCTGTTTCTCAATGGCAGTGCCATTGATATTTGTCACAAAAAAGTCTTTATTGTATGATAATAACCCTTATATTTCAAAACTATGACATAGGATATACAGACTAAATTCAAAAAACTAAGTTTATTACCAGGTCTAAACAGGAGCCATGTGACTTTGGATAAGTCATTTTACAACATCTTTCAATCTCCCTTCTTTCATCTCTAAGTTGGGGGTGAGAAGGCCTGTCCTGTGTTGCTGAGTGTTGTTATAGAGATAAATGAGATAATTCACATAAAATTTTTTGAAAATATTTATTCTCAGATGAAAGAAAGAGAAAAATCATTTGATCCTTGCTCACTTAATTCCTATGCAGATGGTGTCTTCAGGGATCTGCGGTTCTGACGATCATGTCCTGAAAGGAGAACTCCAAATGAACTATCCTTTAATTCCAGGCCATGAAGGAGCTGGGATTGTGGAGAGTATTGGCGATGGAGTGTGTTCTGTGAAACCAGGTAGGAAATAGGGAAGCAAACATCTTCCCACAACAGCATGCCAAAGAGCTCCTCCTGCACAAAGGGAGAACTTTCAATGCACTAAAATATTTACCAGAATAAATAAATTGGTTTGTTCCATCTGATTCTAATCACATATCAAGAGTTTGCCTCTAGATTCTTCTAATAACATATCACGAGATCAAATGGATGCTGTGATTCCAAGAGTCACATCACTATCATCTCTGTCCTGCTGTCATCCCTGGCAATCCAGTGGGGTATTGTCTGAGCCAAATCTATATATCCACAGCTAAATGAAGGTTAAGATAGAACCAATATACCTCCAAGTTGACTGAAAGCTCGTTAGGCATAGGAACTGCTTCTTACATATATATTTATGTCCCCCAGAATGCTTAGCACAGTGCCTGTCCCAGAGTTAGAATGCACTGAATGTTTGATGAATGAGTGTTCCAATCAACTGGAATGTAGAGCTTGAATTTTAGTTGACAGGATGATAGTGACATTTCAAGGAATCAATAGAATGCAATTATATTCTCTTCCCCAGGCATATAAAAAAGGATCTTGACATTGCTATTCTTAGCATGCCTAAAATGATCACAGTGATTGAGAGCAATTACATAGAGTAAGGTAACATGGGAACCCCACAGCTTGGAGCCAGATACATAAATGGGCTTAAGAAAGTGCATAGTCAGGACCTTCATGAAGCTATAATCAGTGTGTCATTTAGCAAGCAATATGGAATGTTTACCATGCATCTGGCACGAGGCACAGTAGGAAGGACAAAAGTAAAAAAAGGCTTGCTCTGCATCTCCAAGAACACAACATAAATAAGAGAACTATTTACTTTATCTCCTCTTTACCTAGAAAAATTATAGTCAGTGGAAGCTTTATGGGAAATGATGATAAACATCTGGAGGGAAAGGATAGTCACGAGAATAGAACTTCTGAATCTAAGATCCAATGTCTTTGGGAATTTTTAGGGCCAATGAAGGTAAAATGTGCCTTATCTAAACTTAAGAGATTTTTAATGCCTTATTAACCACTTCAGGGGGCCCCAATGGAGTTATTTCTGTGCAATAAACATCTGCAAGGGCCAACACAAAGTGCTGTAGACCTCTGACCTGGTCATCGTAAGCCTCTGCTAACCGCTAACTTTCTAACCAGACCCCACCTGGCACATCACACTAGGTCCAGAGGGACAATCTAATAACAGGATCCAAACATAGTCAATACGCTCTCTTGAGCTCTGCAACCTAAAAACACCCTCCATAGTAAATGCTCCAGAAACAGCCAGGGCGGGGTCGGGGGCAGGGGGTGCTTTTATTCTCTGAAGTCAGCACATCTTAGAACTTAGCTGTACTTAAAAAAAAACTTACAAGAGGCCTGCTGTGTGTCTACTTGCCATTTTTGGGCAAGGGGACTCCATTGGAAAAAGCTGTGCCATTATCTAGCTGGGCCACTCTAAGCAGGTGACAACCACTGTGGGACTAATTCCTTTAAAAGGAAAACAAAAGGGTTAAACTATATGATATCTCTAATATTTATTCCTGGTTTTTATTATTCTCTTTTCAAAGAGAATAATAAACAACTATGTATCCAGCAGGGAATATCCCCAAATTCTCACCACTTGCCCAAAAAACAATGGGATTTCTAAAACTAGGTAAAACAGCTTCTCCTTTGAAGTAACCATGGGTGTAACAGTGTTGCCATTACCTGTCCTCAGCAAGTTTAAAGAGATTCATGAGATTTTTGTAAAAAATACTATAGCATTTTTATTCCGTTAATATTTAAAAACTATTGATCGTACCACTTTTTTTCTTTTTATGTAGGAGATAAAGTCCTCACACTCATTATTCCACAGTGTAGAGAATGCAGCTCCTGCTTGCACCCCAAAGGAAACTTTTGTGAGAAGCAAGAGTGAGTAGATTTGTCTCTCATCTTTTATTAAAGTGATAAAATTATGCAAGCATTGACTTGTAGCTAATGAGATCATTTCTCTCTTTGCAACTCCACGTGCCCCGGCCGGCACCTGTGCCAATGTCTATGTCACTGTGGAACAGTGTCCTACCTTGTCATGGATCAATGCTGGATGGGACCTGCAGATTTACCTGCAAAGGAGAAAAGATTTATCACTCTTTCCTCGTAAGCACGTTCACGGAATATACTGTTGTGCCCGAGATCGCAGTAGTGAAAATTGATGATGCTGCTCCTATGGATAAAGTTTGTATCATAAGCTGTGGGGTACCGACAGGCTATGGAGCTGCTGTCCATTCGGCCAAGGTGAGGATGGCACTGTGTGTTAGCATGTGACATAGTAATTTGCCTTGAAAGAAATCAAAACTATGCCAGCTCTGGTAAAGATAGTTAAACTGGTATAGATAGTTTCAAAAGACTTGAAGGTTTTTATTTGTTGGTTTATTTTCTTTACCTGCTTGCCCAGCTTTTAATACTAATACAAGCATGTTGTCTTATGCATTTGTAGGTTACAGCAGGTTCCATCTGTGTAGTTTTTGGACTTGGAGGAGTTGGCTCAGCCATCGTCTTGGGCTGCAAAGCCTCCGGCGCTTGTAGAATCATCGGGGTAGATATCAATGAGGAGAAGTTTCCCCGGGCAAGAGCGTTAGGAGTCACTGATTGTCTCAATCCTCAAAAGCTCAAGAAGCCTGTTCAGGAGGTTGTGATGGAAATGACAGGCGTTGGGGTTGACTTTGCGTTTGAGGCCATTGGAAACCCCGATACCATGGTACGTGGTCTTGGGGCACAGTGAGGAGGTGCTGCCTGTCAACAAGTGGGTACAAGTTAAGTACCATCAAATACATAGGTGTAAACTTGCCTGGAAATGTGTTTTGGACCTGTGAATCCCAAATGAAAAACAATACAAATTCACTCTAAAACTTCCATTTTGAAAATAAAAGCAATATGTACTTAAAGATATGTCATGGTATACAAGGTTTAAACATGCAAAAGGCCACAATACCAGTGTTTCCTTTTCTCTATTGCTGGCTTTCTTCCTATCTATGTGTTTTACTCTTAGTTATGAACATTACTGGGTGCACATGTGGTATTTATCTCTGTGTCTTCTAACAGAACCATTCATTCATTTGAAACACGCTTGTCAAGTTTCTATACATCGGTGTATTAAGTCCTAGAGGATGAATGAAATAAGCACCATCCTCTAGAGTAATGCCGTTTAGAAGAGAGAATGCAGACATTCAATACATCTAAGTAGGTACCTAATATACTCGGTCAAAAAATGAGGGAAGTAGGTGTAGAGATGTAGATGATAGGAAAGAGACAATAAGGTAAAATGGAGGAAAGAGGAGAGAAAATTAGGATTAAGAACTTCAAAAGAAGGTAAAATAGATATATAGATGCATGCTATACATGATCAAGAAGTGGGATTTTTTAAAAAATGAAGCGTCACCCACATATGTATATATTTCTTTTGTTTTAATAGAAAGGAATTAGGCAGAGAAGCATGGCAAATGAGAAGAGAGTGTGTGGCCTGTGAGGCACTGGGTAATTTTATTTAACATACTAATGACAATGTGCCAGGTAGTGCTCTGAGTGTTTTAAGAATAATAAATCATTTAATCATCATAACAATCCTATGAAGTTCATAGCATTCTTCTTTTTACAGATAAAGAAACTGAGCCAAGAGGAGGTTAAGTAACTTGCCTAAGGTCACACAAATACTAGGGTCTGTGCTTTTTACCACTAAATTCTACTTCCCGTCACTTGCTGTGTTGAAGCTAAAGTTGAAGTAGCATCTACTCAAGAGTGGGTTCTAAATCCAAGGCCTTCCAGATTCCTTCCATCTCAGGGAGTAGCTATTATTTATGTTTTGGAATTTGCTTATAGTCATTATTGTCATTATTAGATCGCTGCTTGGGACTCCTGCCACAAGAGCTATGGTGTCTGTCTGATTGTTGGGTTGGCCCCAATAAAGTCGAAGCTTACCCTCCAGCCAACAATGATTCTCTCTGGAAGAACGATGAAGGGTGTATGTTTAGGAGGTAGGTAGGTGAATAGAAGGTCCCAATGGGTTGCTCTCAACTTTACAGAAACATGGCAGTAAAGCTTCTCCCCTTGGGAAACAGATATATGATAAAGATTTCCAAAGACTACTTACTCCTCTAATGAGTTATTACATTTCATAAGTCAACTTTAATTCACTTAATAGTGGGGGAGGGGTTGTAGTTCATAATTTTTTTCTCCTACAAAAGCATTCTGGGGGTTTTCTAAAGATTGAAATAGTTCAGTCAACTTTGGTTCTGCACTGGTAGATTCAGAGTTTGTTGCTCTATTTTAACAGTGATGCCTTTCAGATAATTATATGCCCTAACCTGGTGCTTTGGCACTGGTGTTTGTCTTCCCAGAAAGCCCTTATTTCTAAACAGTATGGACCAACAGCTTGAGTATATAAACTACTATCTCCACCCATTCGTCTGGTGGTAGGTTCCTGTGCCACCTCCATGTGTGTGGATAGAGAAGGGAAGAAACGGTTGTTTAGCACTAAGCCCAGAAGGTAGTTGAAATGGTAATTTTTCAACCCAGCAGTGTGAATATAAGCCAAATTTCTCTCCAAAGGAGTTCTAGATAACAGAACTATCTATAGTAACCCCACTTAGCAATAGCAGTCAACAGTTTCTAAGGTACAAATAAATTATATTTCATGTTCAATGGCAAATTTTCAGAGGGTAACTTACCCATCTCCATGATTGTTTTTATCTTTTGATTGGTTTGGTATTTCTCACATCTTATTACCATAACCTTTTTATTTTGCAGATTATAAAACCAGAGACTGTATTCCCCAAATAGTGACTTATTACCTGCAAAATAAGATTAATATAGATCCACTAATAACTCATCAGCTGCCTTTTGACCAACTCCATGAGGCCTTGAAGTTGTACCATGCTGGAAAGACGTAAGTGTTTTGTTTGACAATCTCCCATACACTCTAACTCACAGACAACACTGATCGTTTGAACATTTCCAAGTGAATTTTTGAGAAAGAGATGGCTATTTGTACGTTGAATATATTTTATACACTTCACCCTGCTTCCTACTGTCACCAGGTTAAGAATAGTTTCTACCTGCAGGCTTCTCTTTGGGAAAGGCCCACTCAACCTATTTCAGAAGATGTTTAAGAATTCAGTGCACCCAGGAGTGGTGGTGCACACCTGCAATCCCTGTACTTGAGAGGCTGAGACAGAAGGATTGCAGTTTCAAGGCCAGCGTCTGGTAACTTAGCAAGACCCTTAGCAATTATGGTGTGAGACTACAATGCACGAATTAAAGTATTTAAAATATTAATTAATTAAACATTTTTTAAATTAAAAAAACCATGCTGGGCGTGGTGGTGCATGTTTGTAATTCCAGTACTTGGGAGGCTGAGACCGGAGGATCCGGGTTCATGGCTATCCTCAGCTACTTAGTGAGGCCCTCGGAAACTTAGTGAGACCCTGTTTCAAAATAAGGAATAAAAAATAGGGCTGGGGGTATAGCTCAGAGATAGAAGCCCCTGGGTTCAATCCCCAGTACCGCAAAAAAAAAAAAAATTAAAAAACCAAAATAAACAGGGCTGAGGTGTAGCTCAGTGATAGATTGCCTCTGGGTTCAATCCCCAATACAAAAAAAAAAAAAAAGAATTCAGTGTAACACTGAGAACCATTCTACTCCACATTAGTCAATTATGTATTCTTTTTCTGGTTAGGGAAATTATCTAAAATGAGTTGGCATTTCTGAAGTCAAAAAACATTGTAAGAAATCATAAAATAGAGGTTTAGACTTCCACCCAGGGTACAACATTTCTGAAAGGGAGTCAGCCTGCTTCTGCCAGCACACCTTCGAGGATGGAGCATTTGCTCAGTACGTGCTAATTCATTCGCATATTCTTTGAAGTCATATATATTGTCAATGCTTTGTTTGCCAGAACTGTCATAAGTGCTGGAGACACAGTAGTGAATAAGCAATGAGCTGTAAACAAATAGTCACAACTGTGATGAGTACTTTAGTTTTCTCATTCTGGTTCCAAGCAAGTATCCCTTTCTCTCTCCAAGCTCTACATACATACTTTATTTGCTTGTGATCTTTCTTTGTGTGTATCTAGATCCTTAAATTTTACCCTGTTATTCCATGTCAGATTTTGGTCTAGCATATCGCCCATTAATTAATTAATTTATTTATTTATTTATTTATTGCGGTACCGGGGATTGAACCCAGGGGCATTCTACCTCCATGCTACACCCCCGGCCCTATTTTTTATACTTTATTTTGAAACCGGGTCTCACTAAGTTGCAGAGGGCCTCACTAAGTAGCTGAGGCTGGTCCTGAACCCGGATCCTCGGGTCTCCGCCTCCCAAGTACTGGGATTACAAGTGTCGCCACCATGCCCAGCTATATCAGCCCATTTAAATCAGGAATGAAGATCCAGGAAAAACTATCTGGAATTTTAGGGAAATTATTGAGTTTGGAGGAAGGCATCTAACAGGCATGGACACACTGCATGAGGAAAGGAACCAGGGGAACCCCTTATTTTTTTTCTTTTTTTTTTTGCGATACCGGGGATTGAACGCAGGGGCGTTCTACCTCCGCGCTACACCCCCGGCCCTATTTTTTTATACTTTATTTTGAAACTAGGTCTCACAAGGTTGTGGAGGGCCTCACTAGGTAGAGAGAGAGAGAGAGAAACAGAGAGAGAGAGAGAGAGAGAGAGAGAGAGAGAGAGCTGAGGCTGGCTGTGAACCCGGATCCTCTGGTCTCCGCCTCCCAAAGTACTGGGATTACAAGCGTGCACCACCACACCCGGTCTTTATTTTTTTTTTCTTATCCATGCAGACACTGGGCAAGATTGTGGGGCTGAAGGAAGATGAGCAGGAGCTGCTGTAGACGGTTTAGGTGTCTTTGAGGTCCTGCAGCCAGAGGGAATGGTGCTCAAGGCTGAGACCTTCCTTTTTATGGCTGACATGGATTCTAATCCAGACCCTACTCAGATAATATTTTACATAGCCAAATTAGGGTGAAAGTAAAGTCAGTGGTGAGGAGAGGTAAGTGATGTGGTTTCTCAGGATACAGTAATTTTTTCTTTTACTGAGATCACCATTTCCCAGGCAATTCAGCCATTTCATTATTGCACTTTTATGTTCCAGCATCCGCTGTGTTCTGCTGTTCTGAGATCTCAGATGACAAAAAGTGCAAGGGCATCATTGGAGACTTCCTTCCTTCTCTGTTTCACCTGCCTCCAGCACAGTGGAAAGAGAAGCACCAGAGAAGGGAATGGGGTGTGATTGTGCAAAATGAAATGTGCCTCTCAAATGTACTGATAATAAAATAAGTGCTAAGAACTGATGTTAAATAACTCATTCTTCTGGGTGTGGTGGCACGTGCCTGTAATCCTAATACTTGGGAGGCTGAGACAGGAAGATCGCAGGTTCATGACCAGCTTCAGCAACCTCATGAGGCCCTCAGCAACTCAGTGAGACCCTGTTTCAAAATAAAAAATAAAATAGGGCTGGGGGTGTAGCTCAGAGGTAGAATGCTTCTGGGTTCAATCCCCAGCTCACAAACACACAATAATAACAATAATAATAATAATAATAACAACTCATTCTATGACTTCAAAAAAAGAAATAATGAGATTTAATGGATAACAATACTCATATGTCCATCAACACAACTCTGTTCATGAAAATTGCTACCGAGTGATCCTTTGTTCCCATTCTAAACGTACCTTCATATTTGGGAGATTTCCCTGCATCTTTCATACCATTCCTGAGTTAACGTGATGATTTTCTGCTTTTCCAACATGTTGGGGTGTCATTAATCTTTGGAAAACTATCTCAGGATGCAGTAAGTCATTTCCATCCTTTGCCTCTATTTATGAAGTAGTGAGGCATGGTGCCCACCTGTTTCCAAACACAAACACCTATTTGGGAAATTTTGCCACCTGCACCCCAGGTAGAAATTATAGGACCCTCTCAGAAGCATTCATCCACATCTACAACCTCATCACTTCCTTCCAAGCCTTAAAAAAAAAAAAACAGTATAATAGCTTCCTCGCTAGGCATTTGGAGACTGAGAGAAAAGGGAGAAAAATTTACCTTCCTAAGTTTTTACTTTTTTTCCTCATGTTTTCTATCTCTGTCTTGAGTCATTTCCATTTTCCTAATCCTTTGGATTTTGAAAAACAAAGAAAACTCATTATATACTCTGTTTCAATTGCAGTATCCCTTCTTAGGATTTGAGCCCAGAATGACCTACTTAATTTAATAGAGAAAGGTCCAATTATCAAAGAGAATGCATGAAGACAAAAAAGAAAGGAAAGGAAAGGAAAGGAAAGGAAAGGAAAGGAAAGGAAAAAAAGAAAAGGAAAGGAAAAAAAGAAAAGGAAAGGAAAAGAAAGGAAAGGAAAGGAAAAGAAAGGAAAGGAAAAAAGAAAAGGAAAGGAAAAAAAGAAAAGAAGGAAAGGAAAGAGGAAAGGAAAGGAAAGGAAAGGAAAGGAAAAAAAGAAAAGAAAAGGAAGGAAGAAAGAAAGAAAAAGAAAGGAAGGAAGGAAGGAAGGAAGGAAGGAAGGAAGGAAAGAAAGAAAGAAAGAAGAAAGAAAGAAAGAAAGAAAGAAAGAAAGAAAGAAAGAAAAAGAAAAACAAGTCAGGCTATCTCTGACACCTTAACAAGAACTTCCCTTTCTGTATTAATTTTCACACTGGAAAATGGGGGAAATAGTAGCAGTGTTGTAAGGTGAATTTTTAAGATTAGAGGCCTTAAAAACACATAGAAATAAAATAAAAAGAATTCACAAATTTTAAATAATATAATATCTAGAATTTAAAGAGAACAAGAAGACAAAGCAAAGAATATTTTAAACTGTAAAATTAAAATATTTCAAAAATAAAGAGTCAAGTAATATTAGGAATAATTGCACTTAAAAAGAATAAAATAATTATTTCAAGTACAGTATAAAAGCTATCAAAGCCAGCTAAAATCATGACCAAAGAAATAAAGATAATAAGATGATAATGCAACACATTCTTAATAAAACACAAGTAGAAAAGGAAAAGAGGTAGAAGCCAAGTCACAACTTTTTTTTTTTTTTTTTTTTTGTGGTACCAGGGATGGAACCCAGGGGCGTTTTACCTCCGAGCTATACCCCTAGCCCTATTTTTTATACTTTATTTTGAAACCAGGTCTCACGAAGTTGTGGAGGCCTCACTAAGTAGCTGAGGCTGGCCAAGAACCCGGATCCTCCAGTCTCCGCCTCCCAAGTACTGGGATTACAAGTGTGCGCCACCACGCCCGGCCCCAAGTCACATCTTTATTTGAAGTTTTGAGTCGTAAATGTCCAGCCAAGCAGGGCAGTTTCCCAAGCCAAAGGGCTTGGCACTTGTAGGAAGCTTAGGAAACAAGAAACATGATCCTTGTAGCAAGGCCAGAGTGGAAAGCACTTGAGATGTTTTTCTTGGCTTTCACAGAGAGCTCCATGTCCCCCAGCAAGATTGGAGAGACACAAGCCGGGCGTGGTGGCGCACGCTTGTAATCCCAGTACTTGGGAGGTTGAGACTGGAGGATCCGGGTACACGGCTAGCCTCAGCTACTTAGTAAGGCCTTCCGCGACTTAGTGAGACCCTGTTTCAAAATAAAAAGAATAAAAAATAGGGCTGGGGGTAGAGCTCAGAGATAGAATGCCCCTGGGTTCAATCCCCAGTACCACCAAAAAAAAAGATTGGAGACACCAGATGGCCCTATGGCCTCCAAATTAACTAGCTCATGCATGAAGCACAAACTCAATCCAAGAAGGATGGGGTACCAAATAAATATATCATATATTTGGTGGTGGGAGAGGAAGGATTAAGTTAGATTCCTTATTTTTACAACACTCAAGATTCCAGATAGATTAAAAATTAAAATATAAAAATTACTGATAAGAAATATTAAATTAAGGCAAAGGTAAATTTTATTTGCAGCATTAGGGTGGAGAAGGCCTTTATTAGAATGACACCAAAGAGAGAAACCATGAAGAAAAGATTTACATATTGGACTATCAAAAAACGGAAACTTTGGTCTGGAGAACAGGACTACAGACAAAGCAAAAGATCCATGAAAAGGCAGGGGGAATATTCATGATATACATAACAAGTATGTAGTATCTTCTATAAGAAGTCATAATAGATAAAGATAAATAAATAAGTATTGCTTACAAATTAATAAAATATTATAAATAATCCCAAGACAATTGAATAAAAGTTATTAACAGATATTTTTCCAAATAAATATTTTAAAAATGATGAAATAATAATTCTGCATCTTGGGTTGGCAAAACATGAAATGAATAACACTTGGTACATGCCAAAATGTAGGAAAATAGGAGCATTCACGCTTCTATTAGGAGGCCAGTTGTTTTAATGTATCAAAAGTCTAAAGCATTTCCTGATCAGTCAGTTTTCTTCTAGCACTTTATCCTAAGGACACATCCAAATAAATGGACATTTCCATTTGGCTCAATGCATATTTTGGAGAACCTGCTATGTGGCATGCATTTCTCTAGATGAGGGGGATTACCAGTGAACAAAACATTGTGGCCCCATCCTCAACTCCAGTGGAGTACAAGCAAGGAGAGACTTTAGACTACACATTGTTACCATTCAGGCTGGGTAGATCAGAGTGTTCCTGAAACATGTAATTAAACCATAACTTAGTCTTAAAGAGTCCAGCACATTTTCCAGGGGAAACTATCTCAGTGGAGTAAGAACCAGCATGGAAATTAATGGTTAGAAAGAGTATTTTATAGAAATGGAATTACATGTGCAAAAACCCAGAGGCAGGGGAATGCATGGTACATTAAAGAACTAAAGTTCATGACATACATGTGGAGAGCAAGTTTTGAGATAGTAATGAATGAGACTATAAAGATTAGAAAGAACCTTGGGTACATGTTTCTGCAAGGACAGTTATCCAAACATAGCTTATAACAGCAAAAAGTAGAAAAAAACCCTAAATTTTCAATAGTTGTTATTGATGAAATAAATTATGATTTTTCTATGTAATGGTATGCCACACAACTTTTAAAAATGATGAAATATCCCTCCCTCTCTTGATAAGGTAAGATGACTACAATATATTATTAAGTTTAAAAATAAACCAGGATACATAAGGTGGTTTGCAAAACAACATGTGTGTTATGATCTTGTTTGGTATGTATAAATAAATAAGCAAACAAAGAGATAAACTGGGTGTCTTCGAGCCAAATGTGAAAGTGGATATCTCTGACTAGTAGGATTATCTTCACTTGTGAGAAGACACTGAGGTGTCTTTGAAGTATCTTGATTAGGAATATTACAGAAACCTCGTCCCTGTCCAGGTTTATATCTGCTATGCTAAATCCATGTGGGCAACACCTCTGTAGATCCTCCAGACACAAACTGCCAAAGAACAACTCAGTGATATTTAGTTATTTTGCAGAGTATTTAGTGCCTGTGAGAGAGTCAGAGAAGTAAAGGAAGAGACAAAAATGAGACAAGTGAGAAAATAAAAGACAGGTGAGGGGGAGAAAAAATTCTGTAGAAAATAAAATTCGGGAACAATAGAGTGTTTGTGGATTGTAAGGGGAGTAGGTAAACTGATTACCAAGCAGCTAGCAAAGAAATCAGTATGCGCATTCTGTCTTTGAATAATCTTATGGCACCATCAAAGAAACCAATTTCAGTTGATGATTAATTCTCCAGAAAATCTGAGAGTTTATTTGTGAGATATCTGTAACAGATTGTCTCTATAAAGTCTGCCAATTTCCTTCGATACCACCATTCTGCGAAGCCAGGTGTGTATCATTTTGTTCCTTAGAATTTCTCATCAAATAGATCCACACTTTGTAGGTATCTTTTTTTTTTTTTTTTGCCATACCGGGGATTGAACCCAGGGGCATTCTACCTCCGAGCTACACCTCTGGCCCTGTTTTTTTATCCTTTATTTTGAAACCGGGTCTCACAAAGTTGCGGAGGGCCTCACTAAGTAGAGAGAGAGAGAGAGAGAAAGAGAGAGAGCTGAGGCTGGCCGCGAACCCGGATCCTTCAGTCTCCACCTCCCAAAGTACTGGGATTACAAACATGCACCACCACGCCCAGCCTACTTTGTAGGTATCTTGACACAATATATAGAGAATGATTTAAGTTGGGGCTTTATAAAATATAGAAGTAGATTGATCAATAATTACTGAAACTGCACTATGAAAGGAAAAAATATAATTCACTAAAATGTATTTGGAGCTAAGTGCGGTGGCGCACACCTGTAATCCCAGGTTGCGACAGGAGGATCCCAGGATGGAGGTCAGCCTCAACAACTTAGTGAGATCTTGTTTCAAAATAAAATAATAATAACAATAATTATTATTATAATAATTATTATATTATATTTATATGATATAATTATATATGAGTTATATATAATTATATATATTACATATATATATATATATGGGAGGTTGAGACAGGAGGATCCCAGGATTGAGGTCAGCCTCAACAACTTAGTGAGATCTTGTTTCAAAATAAAATAATAATAACAATAATTATTATTATAATTATAATAATTATTATATTATATAATGTAATTATGTATTTATATAATATAATTATATAATATTAATAATTATTATAATGTATGTTTGTATAATATAGTATAAATTCTATAATGTAAATTTTTTATATAAATTTCCAATTTCTCCCTACTAAAGAACTCAAGACCATCTTAACCGAGTTTTGTCTGGGTTGCTCATATTTTTAATCTGACTTCCATATGCAGGTTCTATCATATTTCTTCTTTGTCTTCTAAATATTTGCATTAAAATTGGTGCCTCCTCTTACCAGTCTGTTTCTCTGTGATCAACCTTGGTAGAAGGCACAAGTCCTCAACCAAAAACCTAGAGAAGTGACTTTAATGAATAGCAAACTGACCTATCTTGTTTATTTTATTTTATCTTGATACCAGGGATTGAACCCAGGGGTGCTCTACCACCAAGCTATACCTACAGTCCTTTTATTTTTACTTTGCTAAGTAAAAATAATCTTGCTAAGTTGCTGAGGGCCTTGCTAAGTTGCAGAGGCTGGCTTCAAACCTGCAATCCTCCTGTCTCAGCCTCCCAAGTACTGGGATTACAGGTATGCACCACCACACACCTCCCTCTCCCACTGTTAACCCCCCTGGAGGTCTAGTTTCTGACCTGAGCCAGGATGGTGAGAGAGAATCCAAGAAGCTCTGCTGGGATCTTGGGAAAGAGGTGTTCTATTTCTGTCAGGGTTGCCAAGTTGGTAGAACATTTCTGTGCAACTTCTGGTAGGAAAGACAACTGACCTACACGCACAACCAACACACAGGAAAAGCAATTCAAACTGGAGAAGGCCTGAACCCTCACCACATCACTAATACAGACTAGACCTAGCATGGTGCCTAGGACATCAAGTTACTCAAGAGATGTATGATTTGATTTCTGATGATGTAATCTGCCTACACATTCTATAATTACTGACAGTTTTTTTAAATTATTTTGGAGCTTTTTTTTCTGTATTGTCTTTTCTATATCTTTCTTTCCACCTTTTGGATAAAGTACATCACAACATTTTTTTCTGGTTACTAGTGTGCTAGTGTAGAAGTTATAACAAAACTTTTAATATATATACTTATAAACTATTTTTACTATTCTCTGAATAATAGGAGATAGGTGGAGGGACAGAGAAGGGAAAAGATTACAAAGGAACATGAGGAAATTTTGGAGGGTGTGGATAGGTTCATTATTTTATTTATTTATTCATTTATTTATTTTTTGCAGTACTGGGGATTGAACCCAGGGGCATTCTAACTCCAAGCTACACCCCTAGCCCTATTTTTTATTCTTTATTTTGAAACGGGGTCTAAGTTGCGGAGGGCCTAAGTAGCTGAGGCTGGCCGCAAACCTGGATCCTCCGGTCTCAGTCTCCCAAGTACTGGATTACAAGCGTGCGCCACCACTCCAGGCTTGGATATGTCCATTATAATAATTAGTATTATGATGGTTTCACAGATAGATACATATATCAAAATGTCAACCTTCCCTTTAGATATTTACTAGCAGTGAAAGCAAATTATGACTGAAAATTAAAAAAAAGCCAACCGCAACTAATGTGGTCATTTTTGCCCACATCTTATAATTACTTTTTAAGTTTCCTGGAAAACAGGATTGTTGTACTCATTCCAGAAACAGGTGGACATCCTCTCCCAATTAATAGGTAAAAATATGAAGGCTGGTGAAACCACACTATTATGATACATGTTATTATGGCTTCTTTCTTTCTAGTTTGATCTTGAGGTCAGTCTCTCTCTCTCTCTCTCTCTCTCTCTCTCTCTCTTTCTCTCTGTCTAGCCATAGAGATAGGTACAGGTCATAGCCAAGACAGGTACTTTCAAGGAGAGCCCTGACCAGGAGGAAAGTGAGGTTTAAGTACATATGTGTTATATATAGAATGGCCCCTTGAAGAGCTCATAAATTGATATTTGGAGTTGATGTAATTGAGTCATGAGAGTTGTAATCCTAGCAGATTTATCCATTATAATGGATTTATCTGGGTGGTGGCCTGGGCCAGTAGGGTGTGGCTAGAGAAGGTGACTACCTGGGGGTGTGGCCTCGGGGATTATATATGGTTCCTCTTCTCTTTGCTTGCTCTCTTGCTTGTGGTCTCCATGATGTGAGGAGCACAGCCCGTGTGCTCTCCCTGTCTCCACTTCCCACCACCGTGCCTGAGATCCGTGGTCCCTGGCCTCACATGGACTAAACCATAAGAAAATAAATTTTTCCTCTAAGTTACATAGTCAATCTTTTAGATTATAGCTGTAAGACTGCTGACCAGAAAAATAGGTCAGATGAGACACAACAAGGAAGTGAAATCAAGAAGGAATTACAGATCCCAGAAAGTTCAGGAGTGTTGATGGGAGGCTGACAGGAAGTCTAGAGGCAGCAAGGATTTCAACCAGCAGATAAGAACAAGAGAAAGAGAGGACAAAGGGGACTATGCCTTTATTAAGGACCATACATATTATTCTTTGGGCTTTTCCCTGGGGTGTGGGGGTGTGCTTGTGAATTTGCTAGGTTAAAGAAAACATGTGTAAAGTGGGAAACTTATTTACATGACTCTGATGTTAACTAGTAATTGTTTTGTGTGTGTGTGCATGTGTGTTACTGGGGATTGAACATAGGGGCATTCTACCTCCAAGCTACACCCCCAGCCCTATTTTATTCTTTATTTTGAAATAGGGTCTCATTAAGTTGCAGAGGGACTCACTAAGTAGCTGAGGCTGGCTGCAAACCTGTGATCTTCTTGTCTCAGCCTCCCAAGTACTGGGAGTACAAGCATGTGCCACCACGCCCGGCCAACTAGTAGGTTTAATCTTGGTTAGCCATTATGGATTTTGGGGGTTTGGACCAGTGGGATGAGGAACAAATAGGCCATATTACAAACAACTACTTGTTAATGGAAGGTTTAATGAGCCCAAACTTGACTAATGCACTATGTCAGGCCTAAAAATGAATGCTGAAGCAGCAACTACATTGAGAAAAATATGATACATATATACATCAAGAGAATATTAAAATTTTATTATGCAGATAATAAGGCTCTCTGGAAAAGAATAAAACAAACTCTTAAGCAAGTCTAAAACTGACTTGAAAGGGCAAGTTGAAGTGACCAGCTCCAGATTTTACTTTAGTTAAGGTGTGGGACTAGGTTAAGAGTTTTACAGACTGTAGATTGTTTTGTCTGAACTTCTTGCCAACACCAAAAGAGTTTTCAGACTTTCTTATAACTTTGCTTAGATGTGAGGCAATAAGGGAAAAGAGGGGTGGAAGCTTGAGAGTTTTGGAAATAAAACATCAAAAATAGGATCAGATACTTCATTACAATTAATTTCTGATGGTTGATGACTTATATATGCCAAATATCATTAATTGGATTTAACATAAGTCATTATGGAATCTATGTGGCCTACAGCCTGAGGCTGGTAAGGAAGGTGAAATTCTGCTTAATTTCTTCTTCAAAAGATTAGTATTCTATATTTTAAGAAGTGAAAGGAGGGACTTGATAACTATCAATAATGTCTATAATTTAGCAGTGTCTAAAGATTGTCCTATGGAGGCCTTGTACTATGGCTTTAGAATGTATAGATCCATGAGTGACCTTGATTTGAAATTTTGAGTACCTGCGAAACAGGAAAATCCCAGAGTTCTTTATCCCAAATGGAAAAACCTTGGGTGAGGAAGTATTTTGGCAATCATTGACATATCACTGGCAATTGTGCAAAACTCCATGAAAATGTGCACATGGAGTACACTGTTGCTCAGGACATCATCTTACTAAGATGACTCTCTGAATTTCAGCCAATTGTTCTAATCCTCAAGTCCCATCCAGGGACTTCTGGGTTAAGAGGCTGAAAACCAGCAACTCTCCAGTGAGCTCCAATATGTGTGATAGTAGCACTACCATCTTTAAAACATATAAAGTCTTTTTTCTCTTCATTCAGTTGATTTCAAGAGATTCACCATGTAGCCAAAGGGTCAGGAGAAGGGTGATCTCCTTTAGCACCATGACATCTGGCAAGAGACCAAGGACAAGGGAGGCCACCCCTTCCTTCATGTGGTATATGCTAAAGAGCCCATGTTTGACTGTATTGTATAGGTCTTTTCATTTTAGCTAGACGGGCTTAAAAGCCATGCCAACCTTGTGGGGTACTGCTTCATAACACATAACATAATAGACAGCTGGGTATGGAAGGTTACAGGCTCAGGGCTTGTTAGAACCTCTGTTCTAAAAGAGCTTAGTATGTGGCCAGCAGTTGTCACCTTAATGGCACATGGTATAGGGCCTAGGAGGGCCATCTCTTGCTTCAAAAAGCATTATAAAGTCATATGACATTCTATGTGACTACATCCTAGGGCAGATAAGGGAGCTGGAACACTTGTGGCCATCATGCCAATCCAGAACCTCCAGGAGGCATGAAAGGAAGTTGCCAAAACTTCTATCACAAAGGCTCTGGTGGGCACTAATGAAAGTGCCTTTTGTATGGCAACTTGCAGGTCCTACAGGGTTTTTGCAGAGGACCCTATTTATTTGTTGGGAGCCATCTTAGCCCACGCAATGAGATCACCATTTCAGAGCGGCTTAAACATGTACACTGTACATGCTAAGTGGAAATTGTCCACAAGCAGACAAGCTTCCTTGGACCAGATGGGACCGAAAGGTGGACTTTGATGACTCCCTATTCTCCCTGAAATGTTCACCCTGCCACTCCCTAGACTTAGCTTGTGACTGCCACACCCTAAACCTAGCCCATGACTGCCTTTTCCTAAAAACTTAGCCTGTAACCCTAAACTTAACTCATGACCTCCTTGATGTTTGCTTTCTTTAAACCCTCAGTAAAAAAGGATGCTGGCTGCAGGAGGTCAGGAGAATTTTCATCTATCTGCTCCCTGACCCCCCAAATATTAAATATAATTCTCTCCAAATTAACATATCTGACTTCATGTCATTTTCATGCAAGAAGACTATCGTCAGGAAGCTGACTGAAGCAATGACTTTCCATGGCAGGAACCACGGCATAATTTTCCGGGAGCTGCCTGAAGCACCAACCTTCCGTGGCAGGACTACGGAGCAAACAGCATCTGCTAGAGCCCGCGATATTTATTCAAAATGGGCTATTTTCAAGTAACAGCATAAATTGGCCTAACAAAACTTTTAATGATGAATATGGTGCCTCTAAAACCCAAAAAGGAGCCAGGCCTGGTGGCGCACGCTTGTAATCCCAGTACTTTGGGAGGCTGAGACTGGAGGATCCGGGTTTGCGGCCAGCCTCAGCTACTTAGTGAGGCACTCTGCAACTTAGTGAGACCCTGTTTCAAATTAAAGAATAAAAAATAGGGCTGGGGGTATAGCTCGGAGGTAGAATGCCCCTGGGTTCAATCCCTGGTACTGCAAAAAAGTAAATAAATAAATAATAAATAAATAAAATAAAACCCCAAAAGGTCTAAAGATATTGAGATAATTTTAACATTAAGGGTAGTATGAAGGTCAATAAATGTTTTCTGACAGTATCACTGAAGCAATGGCCTTGGACTGACCAAATAATCCCTCATAATTTACTGAAGTGGTAAGGCCTATAAATTGTGTCGGGTAATGGCTAATTGATTTTTGTGAGCTCCTTAGTGAATATTTATATCTCATCAATGTATGCTTCATGTATTTATAGAAACACAATATACCAAGGCTTATAAGATGCATCAAAAGAAGTTCTAAGAGAGAATTTTATAGTAATAAATGCCTACATTTTGGAAGAAATGTCCCAATTAAGCACCCTAATGTTACATATCAAGGAACTAGAAAAAGAGCAAACTAAGCCCAAAGATAGTAGAAGGAAGGAAATAATAAATATCAGAGGAGACATAGATGAGGTAAAGATTGGGGAAGCAATAGGAAAGATTAACAAAGCTGAACAGTTTTTTGAAATCTATAGACTAAGAAAAAAAAGAGAAATTTTGAATAAAATAAGAAATGAAATAGGAAGATTACAACTGGTGCCACAGAAATACAAAGGCTCATAAGAGACCACTGTGAACACTTATATGCTAAAAAATCAAATATCCTAAAACAAATGGATAAGTTCTTGAACACATATAATCTAACAAAACTGAATCATTAAGAAGTAAAAAATATGAACAAACCAATAATGAATAAGGGTGAATCAATGAAGAAATCACATCTATTGACATTTTGTATGTATGTGAGAATACCAATGTCAATCTCAATATCCTGTATGGGGAAGGAGAGAGTGGGGAGGGAGCCACCAAGGGCTATGTGCATGTATGTTACTATCAGTATGAAGTACGTTGTATATGAGACTATAATGCACCAATAAAAGTACAAAAAATGGTCAATATCACTAGTCATCAGGGAAATACAAATTTAATCCACAATGAGATATTGCCTCACACCTGTCAGAATGATTACTATAAAAAAGCAAAAGATAACAAGTGTTGTCAAGAGTACGGAGAAGAGAGAATTCTTGTAACTGTTGGTGGGAATGTAAATTAGTAAAGCCATTATGAAAAACAATATGGTGGCCCCTCAAAAAATTAAAAATAGAACTACCATATTGTCCAGAAATCCCACCACTGCCTATATATCCAAAGGAAATGAAATCAGTATGTTGAATAGATATCTGCACTCCCATAACCATTGTAACATTACTCACAAAAGTCAAGATACGGAAACAACCTAAGTGTCCATCAACAGATGAATGAATGAAAAAAAATGTATATCTACACAATATAATGCAATTTGGCCTTACAAAAAGAAGGAAGTCCTGTCATTTGTGACAACATGAATGAATCTTGAGGATATTATGCTACGTGAAATAAGTCAGGCACAGAAAGACAAATATTGCATGAACTCACTTAAATGTACACTCTAAGTAAGTCACTCATTAAAAACAGAAAGGAAAATTGTATTTTTCAGAAACTGGGGTCTGGGATGAGGGGGTAGATAATAGTCAAGGAGCACAAAATTCATTTAGACATGAGTAATTTCAACAGATCTATTGTACATCATGGTATGTACAGCTACTAATAATATATTTTATACTTGAAAAGTGTTAAGAGTTTATTTTCAGTGTTCTCACCATAAAAAATAAGTATGTGAGGTAGTGCATATGTTAACTATCATGATTTAGCCATTCTACGATGTATACATATACCCAAACATCATGTTATACACCATAAATACATACCATTTTTACTAGAGTCCCATAGACCTCCCATGTTACAGTTCATTTTAGGAAAACTACTATTCACTGTCTCCCTCTTCTCCATCCACTGTAAATTTCCTTCACCTTCAGCTATCACCTCAACAAATCTTAGGGGGTCACGATCTAAATCTCTATTTGTGAGTGGTCTAAACATTTGGAAATCATCTCATGGGCCCTGGTTGTTGTATGTATCTGTTCACGGTCACAACTGGACCACGGAGCACCAGGAGTCACCCAAGTGCATCTGCTAGGTGCCAAACATATTCCTCTTTTATGCACTGTGCAAAAGTAGTCTCGCACAATACCAGAGGCAAAATTGACGAGACCTGGACAGAGAAAAGGGAAAGATTCTGGCATAAATCACCTCAGACCTTGAGCAAGAGAAAAAAGGAGAAAACAAAAACACATAGGATTAGGAGAAAAAGAGACTAATGACAGACATTTCCTTTTTGTTATAAGAAAATGCTATGTCAATTTTGATGCAAATACATCTGAAACTCCTGATTAATAAATGATTTACTGAGGAGAAAACATAAATTCCTTAAAAGTGACAAAAGTAGAAACTAAAGAAACCAAATGTCAAGGAAAAACTGCCTAGAATGCTTGCTCCCCAGAAACTTGGAAGGCTGTCTTCTTTTGGTCATTTAGGTCTTAGTTCAAATATCATCTTTTCAAAAAAGCTTTTCATAATACCCTCCTACAAGCTTTACCTTCAAGAGCTACTTCAGTACCATTTCATGGCACTTATCTTTATATGGAGTTACTGATTTATCTTTTTTGAGATAAATATACTGATGCCGTATAAACCATAATAGCTGCCTGTCTTTCCTCTAGAATTTAAGCTCCATAGGAGAGGAATTTGTTTTATTCACAACTGAATCCATAGTGATCTTAGTGGGAGGTCAATTAATATGGGTTAAAATGGTGTGGGATGGGGGGAAGTAGTCTTACATCTTCCTGCTGATGAACATCAATTACCATTACCAGTGAAGTCATATTGTGTAGTTCATGGGGACTTCTGCTGTGTCTCCTGATGAAAGCATCTCCCCTTTATAGACCAGCACCTCCCTTTCTGTAGGGACCCAGAAGTATGCAAACAAAAAGCACAGACCACCCAGCAGGTCATTACAATCACCTACCTCTTTGTAAATGCTCCTACCTCTTGGTTCCTGGACCCATGTAGACTTTCTATTGGGGACACAGCAACACTAAACAGGTTTCTGATTTAATGCACATACTATGTCATGAAAAATGGCAAAAATACTTTGTTCTTACAGAGTATTGCCTCCAAATCAGCGACTCATCAGTGCACTTAGTAGACCATTCAAGCACACCATGAAGACAGCAGATTCTAGACTGTGGTATATGACATAAGCAGAGATTCCAAGATCGCGGGCCTACTCCTCTAGTCCATTGCTGGAATGAGTCCCTTTGTCAGAGACTACATTGTGTGGAAGTTCATGTCTATGGATAAGATACTCAATAAGCCTCCCAAGAGTGTTTTGGTTGTGGATACATAGATTGGAAAGACACACTCACAGCAGGAATAGGTGTATCTCTATGGGATAAATAAATCATTACCCTTTCAATAACAGGAGACCCAATGTAGTTGACTTACCACCAAATAACCAGCTGGTCTCCTTGAAGTGTAGTACCACATAGGAAGTTCAGAACTTATATAAGGCTGACATCTGCACACTCACAAGTCTTCCTCAGGGAACATAAGGAGATTCTTTGCTAAAAGAACAGAACTGGTGAGAAATAGAAGGAAACATTATTAAAAAAAAAGAACTTTGGGTCAATAGTGTGAAGGGCTGGTCCTAGTTTTGCATTTAGTGATTGAGCCTGCTTCTTGACCTTTTCCTAATTCAATTTGCTCACCTATAAAGTTAAGCTAAAGATACTTCCACCTTCAAAGGAATCTAGTAAAATTTCTTTCAAGCTACCTAGGTGTATCTTATGATTATATTCTTAGCCAAGAATATACATTTGGATAGTGACTACCTAATTAAATATCATGATTACCTTTGTAGGACAAGAGAGAGGAATACAATCAGAGAAGGGCTCTAGGGAATTTCAAATGAATTTGTTAATGCTTTATTTCTTAGTCCAGATGTGATATATGCTCCTTCACTATATTATTCTTTTTGTAAACCCTTGAGGACATATTGAATACTGTATATTTTTAAAGAGCAAGAAAGAAAACTAGAATGAATAAATAATTGCATTCAATGGAAGTCACTTGAAGGACTTTCTTTCTTTTGATGTTAGGGAGTTGGTGGGAGCTGGGTGTTGGAGGCCCATGGTAGAATAGCATGATTGAATATCTGCCTTGAGAAAAATTGGTAAATACTTGGAGTAGGAGTAGCCAACAACAAGGAGCCAAATCTTTAATCTATTATAGGAATCTCAAGGAGAAATAACAAAATAGTGTAGTGGCATTGGAGTGGAGACAAGAGGAAGGAAGCAGAAGTCATTGTGAAAGTAGAACAAGTAGCCTGGAAAACAGACCAGATGATATGAAAAGCAACAGAAAGGGGAGCCTGTTATTCCTTTCTAAGTAACCTCTTTAATTTTATTCCTTCTTTTAACGCTCATTCTCACTCTGATATCTTTCAATCTTTCCCATTCTTTCTAAGTTTTTCACTATTATCATTTCTTACATTTCCTTTCATAATTCAATCCCCAAAATGATGTGATTTGAAATCAGAAACCTATTTGAGCTCTAACTAAAATTAATCTTCAATTCTTTGTGAAATAAAGTGTACTCATCTAAAAAGGCAAGAACAATTAGTTTAGAGATTATGTGAAGGATTGAATGACATTATGGATACAGAAGGATTTCCAAACTATAAAGTTCAATATTTATTTTATTAAAGGTTGTTATTTTTCCTTATTTTTTCATGTTTTTTCTAAAACCCTCATTTACTTTCCTATTTTGCTTTCAATACCCCTCCTTCCTTTATTCTCAAGTTTTTCTCTTCCTCATCCTTCCTCCTCAGTTTTATACCTTCCAGTCTCTTTCTTCTCTCAATTTTTTCCTTCCTTTCCTTCCTCCTTACCTCTTTGATCACTCTGTAGTAGGTGAGTCACTCTGGTGTGAGGAAACTCTAATAAGCAATCTGGGTTAATAAAGAGAAGAGACAGAGGAGAGGAGAGCTCACTTCGGAACCAACTTCCAAGAAAGATGGAGCAAGCTAAACTCTTCACTGAAACAGCTGGCAAAGTAAGTCATGGTTTGTAGGTTCATGTATGATCTTAAGTAGGTAAAATTTATTATCTAAGGCTGTGTTGAAGATGTCATGGGAATACATGTATACCAGGCTTTACACAAAGGAATTATTCCTGGTAATTTGTAAATTTATTTTTAAGAGATAAAAATAAGAGTTGTGATAAAGTAAGAATGATTATCATTTAAAGAAAAAATGTAGTCATTATTCTGTAAAGTAGAAAAATTATTTCATAAAGCTAAAATCCTCCTCCAAATACAGCTGCCTATTAACAGAAAAAATCAATAGGTAAAACCAAAGCTTGAATTGTGTAGAGATTTAAAAATAAAATGCAATAAGTGAATAAAGGTTATAAGTCATAGAAACTAATAGGAAGGTAGGATACAAAGTTCTACATGGTATTTTTTAGAATGAACTGTGGCTACTGAAGCAAAAATAATGTTTTTCTGTCCTAGTTCCAAGAAAACAGTTATCTTTATAATATTCTTTGCATGATGAATTCCAATTCTATATTTTAAATAAATGCTTAATATTAGAAATTATAATTCAGAAATTTAGACTCAAAAAATTGAACTGTGCTCCATAAACCAGTTGGCCAATATTAACGTCTTAAGACATTTGGAATACAGCAGAAAAATTCTCTAAAGAGTATCAATTAGGTAACTGGGACAAAGACTATATGTATAAACATTTATTATTATACATTTTATATAACATTATAACATTTATGTTATTTATGTATAAAATATACATGTGATTATTTTCAGTGAATGAAGTAGATTATCTGCATTTCAAAGTGATATAAACAGAAAGACCACCGAGTTATAATAGATGTGAATTTAACTATATGTCTCATCTGACCTTAGTTTCATAGCAATACACCCACTTCATCATTGTTTCTTTATATATGTGTAGGTCATCACATGCCGTGCGGCCATTGCCTGGACAACAAATGCCCCCCTGTCCATTGAGAAGATGGAAGTTGACCCACCTAAGGCTGGTGAGGTTCGAATTAAGGTAAATATAAATGAGACTTTTAGTGGGCATGGATGCAGATGTGTGTTTATAATAATTTTACATTTTGGGAGAACAAATGATGTACTATATTTAAAGAAAATTGAGACTTCCTATGATTTACACCAGCTCTATATTACCATATATAATGGTGAGATAAAATTACATTTTGTTAAACTGTCACAAACATAAGACATATAAAAACTGAAATGTCAAAAATATTATAAATACATTATTGTTTTAGTTCCACTTTTATTGGTGCATTGTAATCAAACATCATGATAAAATTCAGAGAGATAGAGACACATGCACACAGCACTTGGTGAGCTTCCCCCAGCACCAACCCCACTCCCTTGCCTTCCCCATGCATGAAATTGAGATTGGCATTGATAATTTTGCGTATGTACATGGTGCCAATTGAATTGTTTCCCTCCTCAGATCTCCCTCCCTTAAACACACTCCATCACTCCTCTAGGAGTTTCTCATCCTTTGTCTGGAGTCCCTATTGTATCCCAACTTCTCCCTAGCTTCTGCTTATGAGGAAAAACATACAACCCTTCATTTTTTGTGGCTGACTGATCTCAATTAGCATAATATTCTCTAGATCTATCTGTTTTCCTGCAAATGACATAATTTTTTCTTCTTTATGGCTGAGAAGAATTCCATTGTGTGTATATCCCATAATTTTGTGATTCATTCATCTGTTGACAGACACCTAGGCTGGTTCCATAATTTTGCATTGTGAATTGTGCTGCTATAAACATAGAAATGCATGTATTACTATCATATTTTGGTTTCAATCCCTTTAGGAAGATACCCAAGAGTGGTATATCTGGGTCATATGGTGGTTCCATTCCCAATCTTCTGAGTCTCCACACTGATCTCCAAAGCGGCTGCACTAATTTGCAATCCTACCAACAATGTATAAGAGTTCCTATTCCCCACATCCTTGCTAGCATTTATTATTGTTTGTATTTTTAATGATTGCCATTCTAATTGGGGTTAGGTGGAATCTCAGTGTAGTTTTGATTTGCATGTCTCTGATTGCTAATAATATTGAACATTCTTTCATATATTTATTGGCCATTTGTATTTGTTTTTTTGTAAAATGTCTGTTTAGTTCAATTGCCCATTTCTTGATTGGGTTATTTGGGTTTTTTTAGTGTTAAGTCTTTTAAGTTCTTTGTATATTTTAGATATTAATTTTCTACCAGACGAGTAGCTGGCAAAGGTCTTCTTCCATTCTATATGTTCTCTCTTTAGACTCTTGATGGTTTCCTATGCTGCACAGAAATGTTTTAATTTGTCATCTCATTTATTCTCACTCTAATTTCTTGTGCTTTGGGGGTCTTAATGAGGAAGTTTCTACCAGTGCCTAGATATTAAAGCATTGGTCCTGTGCCCTCCCCTAGTAATTGTAAAGTCTCTGGTCTAATTTCCAGGTCTCTGATCCATCTTGAGTTGACTCTTGTGCAGGGTGAGAGGTTGGGGTTTAATTCCATTTTTTCTACAAATGAATAACCAGTTTTCCCAACACCATTTGTTGAAAAGGCTGGCTTTTCTCCAGTGTATGTTTTTGGCACTTTTGTCAAATAATCAATTGAATACAAGTGTGTGGATTTGTCTTTGTTTTTTCTATTCTGTTCCATTGGTCTATGTGTCTTTTATTTGTGCCAATAGTGTGCTGTTTTTATTACTATAGCTCAGTGGTATAGTTTACAGTCAGACATCATGATGCCTCCTGCATGGTTCTTACTGCTCAGAACTGTTTTGACTATTCTGGGTCTTTTGTTTTTCCATATGAATTTTAAGACTGGTTTTTGTAGCTCTGTGAAATACCTTGGTATTTTAATAGGAATTTCACTGAATCTGTAGATCACTTTTGGTAGAATGGCCATCTTGGTGATATTTATTCTTCCTATCCAAGAACATGGGAGAACTTTCTATCTTCTAAGATATTCTTCAATTTCTTTCTTTTAGTGTTTATAATTTTCATTTTAGAGGTCTTTTACCTCCTTGGTTAGATTTATTCCTAGGTATTTTATTTTTTTAATCTATTGTGAATGGAATTGTTTTCTGGACTTTTTTTCAGTGGATTCATGATTGGTGTATAGAAAAGCTAATGATTTTTGTAGATTGATTTTGTATCTTGCTACTTTGCTGATTTTTTTTATCAGCTCCAATTTTTTGGTTGAGTTTTTAGACTCTTCTAAGTATAGGAATATGTTATCTGCAAACAGAGATCATTTCAATTGCTCTTTTCCTATTCATATTCCTTTGATTTCCTTCGCTTGCCTTATTGCTCTAGAGTTTCTAGTACTATATTGAAAAGGAGTGGTGATAGTGGGCATCCTTTTTAAAAATTTGAAAACCAGCTGGGTGCAGTGGCATGTGCCTACAATCCCAGCAGTTGGGAGGCTGAGACAGGAGGATCACAGGTTTGAGGCTGGGTTATGGTAAAAAGTTACCATGTTTCAAAATAAATAAAAAAGGGCTGTGGGTGTTAACTCAATGGCAGACACCCATGCCACCCTGGGTTCAATCCCTAGTTACACACACACACACACACACACACACACACACACATACACACACACAAATTGAAATCAACACAGGCAATTATTGACCCATAAACTTCTTTTTTCACAATTATAAAGTTATTCTGATATGTAATTATATAATTTCTCATGTTGAAATTTAATTGCCAATGTGAGGGTATTCGGAGGTAATGCCATTAAGAGGTGATTAGGTCATAGGGCTACCACACTCAGGAATCGATTAAGGCTGTCATTGTGGAACTGGGTTAGTTATCATGGGAGCAGGATCCTAATGAAAGGATAAATTCAGGACCCACCCATCTCTCTGTAGCACACATGGTCATTTAATCTACCATGTTAAGACACAGCAGAGAGGATCTTGCCAGATGCCGGATGCCAAACTGTCAGGCTCCTCAGCCTCTACAACTGTGAGCCAAATAAACTTCCATGGTCTATAAATTCTATAATTTGTGATATTCTAGTATAGCAGCAGAAAATGGACTAAGATAACAATAAAACAGACAATTTCCAGAAAGAATGGTGGAGAAAACTGAGCTCCCATCCCACATAGCTACAAGGCATAGCATTTCTAGGATACTGGGGCCCAAATCACCTACTCTGCTCCCCAGTTTTTGTTAGTTGGGAAGAAGTTCACACTAGGCAGGCAAGATGACAAGAACTGTCTTGGTCTGTTCAGGCTGCTAAAATATAATAGCATAGACTGGGAAGTTTAAACAATATTTATTTTCTCACAGTTATGGAGGCTGGAAGACTCCCAGATCAGGGTGCCGGTATGGTTTTGTTCTAATGAAGGCTCTCTTCCTTGCTCACAGATGAATATCTCCCTACTGTGTCCTCATATAGTAGAGAGAGAGGGAGGAAAAAGCAAGCTCTTTGGTATCTCTTTTCATAAGGGTAGTAATCCCATCATAAGGTCCCTACCCTTCTGGCTTCATTTGAACCTAAATACCTCCCAAAATATCCATCTCCAAATACCATTACATTGGGGCTTAGAGATTTGATATATGAATTGGGGGTGGGGGTGCACAATTCGGTCTAAAGCAAGAACTCAAACTACCATTTCCCTACTCATAGGGAGAGGTGTCACGTTAGGGGAAACAAATTCCTGCCAGTACACTAACCAAGGGAAAATGCAGGAAGGGAGGATTCACCATTCTCAGTTCTGTTAAGGGGCTAACTTTATTTGGAAAAGAGTATGGAAAAACTCATGCCTAATGAGCTGTCAAAAACAATAGAGACTGTCTTATGTTTTTTGTTGCTAGAACAAAATACCTTAAGCTGGATACTGTTTGTTTGTTTGTCTGTGTTTGTTTTGTGATACTAAGGATTGAACCAAGTGTTGTTCTACCTCTGAGCTATAGCTCCAGCCCTATTTATTTTTTACTTTAAAACAGAGTCTCACTAAGTTACCTTGCTCTGGCCTCAAACCTGTGATCCTCCTATCTCAGCCTCCCAAGTACTGGGATTACAGGTGTGTCCCACCACGCCCAGTCTGGATACTTTTTTTTTTTAAAGAAAGGTTAATTTAACTCAGTTTCAGAGGTCTAAGACATCTAATCAGCTTCTGATGAGGACCTTATGCTGTGTTACAACATGGCAGAGAAGTAGAAGGAGAAATTCTCATGGTAACTAATCCAGTTCTACTATATCTAACTCCTTCCTGTGTGACCAAATCCAGTATCTTGAGAAAGACATTAATCCATGGATGAGGGTATTAGAATGACCTAATGATCTCCCATGAGGCCCCACTTTTTAACAGTTTTACCATTTCAACTGGAGACCAAGCTTCCAGCATGTGAACCTCTGAGGTGCAAACATACCAAACCATAGCAGAGATCCTAGTGATGAGCAATTAAGAGAAGACTGAAAGCTCCGTAAAACTAGCAGCAGCAAGTTCAAAACAGAGAACCAGGCAAAGAAACTATTAAAAGGGGTCCAACTAAGTTCACATTCATCCCTGTGGGTTTAAAAGACCATTGGCATGCACTAGGTTGCTTTCCGTCCTGGAGCAACTAGAATGGACACTTGAGATCTTCTAGATACTATGTAAACATGGGGAAGACTTGATAGCATTCCCCAAGATACACACAGATACATAGGGGAAAAAATAAATAAAAGTCTTACTGGCTCAAGGGACTTGAGCATAACTTCTTTTTTTTAACTTTTTATGTTCATTTATTGGTGCATTGTAATTATACATTTTGATATATGTCAGGGTATGAACATCATACATGCACACATTGCACATTTAGCTCTCCCTCCAATCCCACCCTATTCCCTCCCCCTTCCCTCCCTTTCATGCTCGGGATAGTGATTGAGTCTTATAGGTTTGTGTATGTACATCATGTGCTATAGTGTGTTTCCCTCTACTCCCTGCCCAACTCCCTCAGTTAGGTCACCTTCTTTGTCCATCTAAAGATTTCTTCTTCTTCCCTTCTAGGGACTTGAGCATAACTTCTAATCAAGCACCAACCAATCCTTAAGCTATACTGACCCAAGAGAAACTTTTAGATAGCCAGGCTTTTAAAACAAAATGCAAGGTAAAAACTGAAAACCTAAGAATGACACCAGAAAATGCACATTGGTGGAGAGTAGGGGAGAAGAGAATAGAGTTCATAGAATTAATCTGTGTAATATATTAAGCAAATGAACGAACAAAAACAACATCAATAAGCCTGGGGTGAAGGGAGAGAGAAACTAATCAGAATCCAGAGATGGTATTATATTATCTAAAATATTCAGTTTTCAACAGTAAATTATAAGACATACAAAGAAACAGGATATATGACCATTATACTAGAGGGAGAAAAAAAAAGCAGGCAATTTAAATTGCCTTAGAGGGGTCCCAGAAGTTGGACTTAGACATTGAATCATCTATTATAAATATGTAAAATATGTAAAAGAACTAAATAAAATCATTTTAAAGCATGATGACAATGATTAATCAAAAAGAGACTATCAATAAAGAGATAGAAAGTATTTTAAAGCAACTGGGACTGAAAATATAGTCAACTAAATGAAAACTTAACTAGGAGTACGTAGTAGTAAATTTGAACAAGTAGAAAAAATAACCGGCAAACTTGAAGATAAGTCATTAGAGCTTATTATACAATCTAAAAATGAACAACCAGAGAATTGTGGAATATCATAAGCATATTAACATATGCATAATGTATATTTCAGAAAGAGAGAAATGAGGTATTAAAAATATTGGAAGAAATAATTGCTGAAAATATTAATCTACATATCCAACAAACTCAGTGAATTCCAGGTAGAATAAACCTGGAGACTCATGCCTTGACACATCATAGTCAAGGACTATGTTGAAAGCCAAATCCAGGAATGGCAGCAAAATGGGGGAGTAGGAACCCCTAGATCCTCCCCCTCTCAAAAAATTAAAACACTAATTCAACAGCAGATATCCATGGACAAATTCCCTTTTTGAGAAATCCAGAAACTAATATAAAGCCTTCTGCACCTTGAGAAAATGTGGAACCAGATTCACCAAAGCTGAAGAGAGTCAGGACATCCTCCTGCCAGGGAGCCCACCCTTGGAGCAGCACCATACAAGTAGGAAGAGACATCCTAGCTCCCAACTTCACCCAGAGAAGGAAGGAATTGGTTTACATATTCAGATTCCCCAGATTCTCCAAGGAGACTCCCCAGAAGACTGGCTTCTGTCTGTTCAGTCTTGAAGCTCTGATGGGCTCACCAAAAGCTAGTTACTTAAAGGGGAATTGAAACAAGATCCAAGGCTGGAAGATGCTATAGAAGCTCCCTCCTGCTCAGCACAGAGCAAATGGATGAACAATCCCAGCTTTTAGCTTCCCCCTGTAGAGGGAAAATGTTGGTTTATGCCTAGAGTGGTCAAACTTCTCTAAGTTGCCCAAACAATTAAAAGCTGTCTCACCAGTCCTGGGGCTCTGACAGATGCAGCAAAATCTAGCCTCCTAGAGGAGAACAAAGGTGGTAGCTTGTGCAGGGAGATGCCACCAATCCTCTTGCCTGCTTAGCACAGAGGAATCAGGCAAATAGGGCTTCCTTCTCTGTGGTGAAGAAAAGAGTTGGTAGAGGCCCCCAGAATTTCTGACCTGGATGACTGGTAAAGTATTCTTCTTAACAAGGCCAGTCCAGGTGCATGCCTGCCTGTAATCCTAGTACTTGGGAGGCTGAGAAAGGAGGATCGTAGGTTCAAGGCCAGCCTTAGAAACTTAGTGAGTATCTCAACAACCTAGTGAGACGCTGATTCAAAATAGAATAAAATAAAATAAAATAGGGCTGGGGGTGGTAGCTCAGAGGTAGAATGCCCTGTGTTCAATCCCCAGTACCCAAAAAAAAAAAAACCAGCCAGTCCATGAAGTCTGGGGAAGGGCATGTTTTATTTATTATGCAGACACCAACAAAGAAAGTCAAAGAATATGAATAAGGCAAAGATATATCAAACAAAGCAAAGGATCAATTTCCAGAAATTGAACCTTATGAAATAGAGATACGTAATTTACCTAAAGAGAAGTTAAAATAACTGTAAAATTTAACATAAAGGTGCTCACCAAGTTTGAGAGCAATGCATGAACAGAATGAACATTTCAACACAGACAAAAAATTTAAAAGTACCAAACAAATACGATAGAGCTGAAGAATACCATAAGTAACTCCTATATTTACTACAGGGGTTCAATAGCAGAATGGACTGAGCCGAGGAAATTATCAGTGAACTCAAAGACGGGTTACTAGAGATAATTCAGTCAGAAGGGGGGAAAAGGAAGAAAAATTTAAAAGATTAAAATCAATTAGAGAAACTATGGTCAGGAACAAGACAAGGATGCCTACTATCACCACTCCTTTTCAATACAATACTAGAAACTCTAGCCAGAGAAATAAAGCAAGAGAAGATAATCAGAGGAATACAAAACGGAAATAACAACTGAAATTATCTCTATTTGGAGATGACACAATCCTATACTTAGAAGACCCAAAAAAACTCAAACAAAAGACTTCTAAAGCCAATAAACAAATTCAGCAAAGTAGCAAGATACAAAATCAATCTACAAAAATCATTAGATTTTCTATACACCAATCATAATGAATCCATTGAAAAAAAAGTCCAGAAAACAATTCCATTCACAAGAGCTTCCAAAAATAAAACACCTAGGAATAAATCTAACCAAGGAGGTAAAAGACCTCTACAATGAAAATTATAAAACACTTTTTTTTTTTTTTGCGGTGCCGGGGATTGAACCCAGGGGCATTCTACCTCCGCGCTACACCCCCGGCCCT
>PVJS01010884.1:0-25634 GCA_004027185.1 Glis glis
GGGCGTTCTCCCTCCGCGCTACACCCCCGGCCCTATTTTTTTATGCTTTATTTTGAAACCGGGTCTCACGAAGTTGCGGAGGGCCTCACTAAGGAGAGAGAGAGAGAGAGAGAGAGAGAGACAGGGAGAGAGAGAGCGAGAGAGCTGAGGCTGGCCGCGAACCCGGATCCTCCGGTCTCTGCCTCCCAAAGTACTGGGATTACAAGCGTGCGCCACCACGCCCGGCTGTTTTAGTTCGCATTTTTAAAGGAAATGATTAGTGACCATCACATCTCTGGTTTTAGATTCAGGTTTACAACTCTCTATCCCAAACCCTGCGGGCCAGGTGTGTTTTGGAATTCACAGTTTCTCATATTTTAGAAAGCAACATCCACTAATAAAACAAAATTACTTCAACAAAATGTATAAATATGCTGGGCATGGTGGGCATGCCTGTAATCCCAGTACTTGGGAGGATGAGACGGAAGGATCGCGGGTTCAAAGCCAGCCTCGGCAACTTAGCAAGGCTCTCAGTAACCTAGTGAGACCTTGTTTCCAAATAAGAAATAAAATTGGTCTGGGGGGGTAGCTTGGAGGTAGAATGCCCCTGGGTTCAGTTCCCAGTACTGAAAAAAAAAAATGAGGGTGGTAGTTTGGCGCAGTGGTACATAGTATTTGGGAACCTGAGACAGGAGGATCTCAGGTTCAAGGCCAATGCGCAGTAACTTAGTTAGACTGTTTCAAAATAAAAAGTTAATTTGGGGCCAGCAGATTGCAGTAACCTAAGGAGACCCTGTTACAAAATAAAAAATAATAAATAGCTGGGAGTATAGTTCAGTGGTCGGACCCCCCTTCATTCCCCAGTACCACACACACACACACACACACACACACACACACACACACACACACACAAAGGTGGGGGAGGAGCGATACTGGAGGGAGGGATACTGTTTATCTATTTGTCTTTTCATTTTCATTGTCAAGATTCTTCAGAGGAGACCCCTCCAGCCACTCAGAACTTCATCATTCCCAAAAAGGAGATCCACACAGTTCCGGACATGGGCAAATGGAAGCGTTCTCAGGTACCAGTGGTATTTGCGCTGTAGGGCCAGAGCTGGTGAGAACGGGGGCTTTTTCAGAGACGGTGGCTTTCTAGGCATGGCCAGCGCGTGAGCTCCTGGCCTTTCTTGCTCTTGGGCTGAGCTGTCAGAAATTAGGGAGAGAGATGGCAGGGTTGTTAACTGATGGGGCTGTTGTTAACTTGGAGATGCTTTACCAGAGAGATCTCAGAGGCCTGGAAAGTTCCACTCTGGTTATCATAAACATTGCCCCTTGAGTACTGTTGTTCTGGCCAAACGCTTGAAGATGACAATGCAGCGGGTGGTTACTGATTCTTGTTGCGAGTAACAGCAGATGTGGGGAAGACGTATGTCATGGAAGCTTCAGCCAGGGACATGGCTGACCTGAAAACAGCTGGGAACTGGGATCCAGAGCACTGGGCAGCAGACTGGCCTGATGCTGCTCAGCCCGGAGGTGGGCAGACGGAAACGGCTTGCAGCTGCTGGGCTTCTGGTTCAGGCTGTGGAAAGATGGGGACTGAGAAAAAGAAAGCCCATTTTGACTTCTCAGGGAAGGCCTTGGGCCTCGCTGCGGCCAGGTGCCACTGTCTGGTCAGCTGGGGTGGAGAGTGTCCTCATACAGATGGGCAGGCGCAGGGGCCCTCGCCTGGGAGGAGTCTGCTGTGCTCACGCTGAGCCCACGCCCGAGAGCTGCCGTGCCTCCTCCTGGGTGGGCTTGGGGACCCACGAGCCTGTCCCGGTCCTCTTTCATAAGCCTGCCCTGGAGATATTTGAGATGGCTATCACACCTGTCTTGAGTCCTCATCTGGATAAACACCCTAGTCCCTTCAGCTGCTCAAAGGCCGAGGTTCGAGTCCTTTCATCACCCGAGCCGCTCTCCTTCAGAGTTTCCTTACCTCAGCTCTGCTGACGTTTGGGGGCCGTCCGGAGCATGGTGGGATCTTCCTGGCTTTACCCACTAGCTGCCAGAAACACCCCTTCTCCCAGTTGTCACACCAAAAATAGCTCCAGGCATTGTCACATGTCTTCAGGTTGCCCCTTTGAGAGCCACTCCTTTACCCTGAATCTGCTTTTTTGTGTGATTCCAAACAAACCTGACACTACCTGGCATTTCTGTGTACTTTTTTTTTTTTTTTTGTCCTGGGGGTTGAACCCAGGGGCATTCTAATTTTGAGCTGCACCCCCAACACTTTTCTTCATTTTTTATTTTGAAACAGGGTCTCGCTAGGTTGCTGAGAGGCTCGCTAAATTGCTGAGGCTGGCCTCGAACCTGCGATCCTCCCATCTCAGCCTCCCAAGTACTGGGATTACAGGCATGCGCCACCCCACTTGGCTTCCGGTGTACTTTGAAAGATCTTGAACACTGGCTACAGCCAGGACAAGGGATCAGACTCACCCTGGGCCAGCAGAGTTGCTGTGGATGATCCATCTGGCCTCCTGGGGGCTGTTCCATGGGCTGTCAGGAGGATCCTAGTGTAGGAATGCTTCCTTCTAGATATCAAGGGGTTGGTCTCAGGGCATGTGCATCCCAGCATCCAGAAGGCTCATATGAGGGGGAAGGAAGAAAGTAAGAGGACTAAGGGATAAAGAAGAAACAAGACCACACAGTAATCACTTGCTGCCAGGGGCCAGCACCTCCGGACTTTCTTATACCTGTGCTGGGGATGACCAGTGTGGAAGGGTGGTCTGGCTGGAAGCTGGGCTGGGTGTGCTGGGACACCTGTCTGTAGGCAGAAAACAGTTCCAGAGCTCCTTCTGGGAGCAGGGTATCTGCACTGCAGTGGACACTCTGGCCTGTCTGTGGCAGGGAACTGTCTAGAAGGTGACTGTGGGAGGGGCCCTTGGTGGCATTCCCTGAACTCCTAGTGGTCAGACCCTCGGCCCTTGGCTCCATGTGTGATGAGACGTTGGACCTGGAGGATCTTGGGCAGACCACTTCTCTTCTCAAAGCTGTGGTTTCCTCGCCCGTGACACTGGGACTCATCCGTAGACACACAGTAGTGTCTACTTCATGGGGGTGTTGTGTACTGAAACTGCTGGAAGCCCTAGAGAGCATTTAGTAAACACTGGCTGGAGGTCAGTGTCACTGTGGTCACTGGATTGCCAGCTTGATGGGGGGGTACTTGGCATTATCTACTTCCCCTGCTAGTGGTTTGGGAGCCAGGGGCAGGTGGGGTCTGACGCCCCTCTCCCCACTCTCCCCTCTGTTTGGTAGGCATACGCTGACTACATCGGATTCATCCTCACCCTCAACGAAGGCGTGAAGGGGAAGAAGCTGACCTTCGAGTACAAAGTCTCTGAGGTAGGCGCAGCGGAGCCTGCTGCAGCACCCCATGGCCAGTGCGGAAGACAAGGTCGCACAAATGATGTGCAGTTTGCATTGTGCTGTCCATAGTTCTGATGTTTTCAGTCTATAAATAGATGAATATCTATAATTGGATCAAGGTAACTGCAGTTTTATAGTCTGCATTTTTGCTAACTGGTATTTTCTTTCTTTTTTTTTTTTGCAGTACTGGGGATTGAACCCAGGGGTATTCTACCTCCGAGCTACACCCCCAGCCCTATTTTTTATTCTTTATTTTGAAACGATCTCATTAAGTTACAGAGGGCCTCACTAAGTAGCTGAGGCTGGCTGTGAACCTGCAATCCTCTTGTCTCAGCTTCCCAAGTTACTGGGATTACAAGCCTGTGCCACCACGCCCGGCTCGCTAACTGGTATTTTTATGTAACTTTTGAAATTAAAAAAGATGCCGGGCGTGGTGACGCATGCTTGTAATCCCAGTACTTTGGGAGGTGGAGACCGGAGGATCCGGGTTCGCGGCCAGGCTCAGCTCTCTCTCTGTCTCTCTCTGCCTCTCTCTCTCTCTCTCCCTCTCTCTCTCTCTCTCTCCTTAGTGAGGCTTCCGCAACTTCGTGAGACCCGGTTTCAAAATAAAGTATAAAAAATAGGGCTGGGGGTGTAGCGCGGAGGTAGAACGACCCGGTTTCAAAATAAAGTATAAAAAATAGGGCCGGGGGTGTAGCGCGGAGGTAGAACGCCCCTGGGTTCAATCCCCGGTCCACAAAAAAAAAAAGAAATTAAAAAAGATGACAGAAGGGAATGTGATCCCTGGAGAGATCACTACTAGAAACGTGTATAACATTAACAAAGAAGCTGACCTCCCTCCGTTCCCCCATACCCAGCTCCCAGGGCCACGCCGCTGACAGGGCACCTCCCGGGACACGGTGAGCACCTCCTCTCTGTGCTGTTGGTGGGTGGCTGCCTCATTGAGCCAGGCCCCTTGTTTATTGAAGCAGCACCCTGCCTTTAGCCTTATGGTTGTATCCTTAGACATCGCTCCTCTGAACACCCTTCACATCCTTACACAGACTTGTGGCCTTACTTCCCGAGGGCTCATTCTCAGAAGGGGAAGCCCTGGGCCGAAGGGTACATGCGTTTTTGTTGGTGTTGGCTTTGGGGTCACACACCCGTGTATACCTCTCGGCTGTTCCACAGACATGCTTGTTCGTTTAGGAAGGGCAAGCGCTAGGGCAGGCAGAGGGCCCGTCGAAGGTTGTGGTCCTGCAGGCTGTTTGCTGTTGCAATGCTATCTCCCAGGACTAGGTCCCAGGCCTCCAGTGACCTCTTGGGTTCATGTCCTAGTTGGCCCAGAGTCACCTTCAGCCTCTTTATCTCTGACACCAGGGCCTCAGTGGCCTTTCTTCAGAGCCTCGGCCCACCCAGCCCTTGAGCCACAGCCCCAGGCCTGTTGGGTAAGGTCTACCTTGCCCTGGCCCAGTTTCTTCACCTGTCCCAGTGCGGACGTTGCCTCTCAGCCCTCATGCCATGTCCCTGATGGAGCCGCCCCCTCTTGAGCCTTCTCTGACTGCTGTGTGGCTCAGGTCCTGTTCTGTCGACTTGAACTAGGCCCGTGCTGGGGGTAGATAGCCTGCCCTTTGGAGCCAGCCCCCCAGTGGTTCTTGGGTTGATTCCTCTTGGGCTGTGGCTCTGGGCCTCGGTTGGCTGGAGAGGGAGCAGTGTCCTTCTTGGGCCTGCGGTGAGGGATGCTCAGCTGTGCTCAGTGGGCCAGGAAGAGCGTGGGGGAGGGCTAATTACAGGGGAATGTCGTAATTACCCCAGCAAATGCTTAGCTGCCAAACCCCTTTGGGGTTCCTCAGTCGCCCCTGAGGCTTTGTGGGAGACATCCACACCAACCAACCAGGTATTGTCTCAGCTCAAGAGCTGCTCTTTTGGTAGGATTGCAGCGTTGCTTGTGTTGGGGTTCCGGAGTCAGGCTGGCAGCGTTTGCTAAATGTGACACTTCCCACTTCCGAACTGAGTGACCTTATCCTTTCTGGCTCTTTGTCCTCATCTGTGTAGCGGGAAGAGTCAGGGGCCGAATGCATGGCCCCATGGGAGGAACCATTGAGGTCCAAAAGCAAGGTGTTGGGCGTCGCGCCTGGCACAAACCAAAGGCCTTTACTGTTCTTAGCTATTGTAGTCGTTAGGTGTTACTCGGTTCTAATTCTCACTAGCAGGCTATTGCTTCATTTGGGGCTCTTCCTGAGCTGGGGTTCCTCACTGTGCTTCTCACTGTGCAGAGATGACTAATTTGATCTCCAGAAGTCTCCTGGTTTCTGCCCACGACTGGCAGGGCTAGCAGAAGGCACGACTCCCAACATGGATCAGCCACACACAGGGCTCTCCTCCCTGCGCCCAGCACAGCTGCTGGGTCTCCTTGTCCTCGCACCTCTGCCTCCTGCTGCACAGATGTGAGCTGCAGCTCCAGAGAGGGCAGAGCCACCCAGGCCGCAGAGAACAAACAAGTGTGAGGCAGGGAGTTTGTAGACCTATGGTTTTGTGTGTGTGTGGCACTGGGGATTGAGCCCAGGGGCATTTTATCTCCGAGCTACACCCCCAGCCCTATTTTATTTTCATTTTGAAACGGTCTCACTAAGTTGATGAGTCTCACTACTTGCTGAGACTGTCCTCGAACCTGTGATCCTCTTATCTCAGCCTCCCAAGTACTGGGATTACAAGTATGTGCCACCACGGCTGGCTTAGACCTAGGATTAGAAGCTGTCTTTTATTTTAAATTATGCCTGTCCTACTCTTTTTTTTTTTTTGCGGTACTGGGGATTGAACCCAGGGACATTCTACTTCCGAGCCCCACCTCCAGCCCTATTTTTTATTCTTTATTTTGAAACAGGGTCTCACTAATTTGCGGAGGACCTCACTAAGTAGCTGAGGCTGGCCACAAACCTGCAATCCTCCTGTCTCAGCCTCTGAAGTACTGGGATTACAAGCGTGCGCCACCACGGGCGTGGTGTCCTACTCTTTAGGAGTTAAAATTTTCAGTTTTTGCAAACTAAAGATGATGACAGGAGACCTTATTTATTTTTGTTTTTATTTTTTGTGGTGCTGGGGATTGAACCCAGGGGCATTCTACCCCTGAGCTACACCCCAGCCCTATTTTATTATTTGGAACAGGGTCTCACTAAGTTGATGCCAGCCTCACTGAGTTGCTAAGGCTGGCCTTGAACCTGCGATCCATAAGGCTTTTTTTTTTTGCGGTACCGGGGATTGAATGCAGGGGCGTTCTACCTCTGCGCTACGCCCCCGGCCCTACTTTTTATACTTTATTTTGAAACGGGGTCTCACAAAGTTGTGGAGGGCCTCACTAAGGAGAGAGAGAGAGAGACAGGGAGACAGGGAGAGAGGGAGAGAGAGCGAGCTTGAGGCTGGCCGCGAACCCGGATCCTCCGGTCTCCGCCTCCCAAAGTACTGGGATTACAAGCGTGCGCCACCACGCCCAGCTTCCATAAGGCTTATTTTTTGCAATTCTGTTTTTTTGGTTTTTGTTTATTTTTTTTTTTAATACAAAGAGGGGGGAATAAGAAGTTGGCTAGTAAAATTTTAGGGAAGATTTTACTGGTCCATGAGATCCAAAAAGGAAGCACTGCTCTAGACAGAAGGAGGGTAAGCTTAAATTATTCTTTATGTCCCAAAGGGGTTCCAGCACACCGCCACCCCTTCTGTCCCAACAGGCCAAACAATGCAGGCAGCCCTCTCCAGAAGGAGCTGGGAGTCTTTTAATTATTCATTGGCCCAGCTGAGCTAGCAGCTGGGGCCTGGCTCCTGCTGGCCTGCAAGCCACCTTCTTGATCTCCATCAGCACAAGCGACAGTGCCTAGCCTAGTGAAAGCCAAATGCCCCAGGAAGCCAGATTCCCCGCCACACTCATCCTTTGTAAGCCCCTTGCTGCATCCTTTGCTGCTGCTGCTGCTGCATGGTTGGTATTCTCATCAGCAGTTCCTGGGGACCTGGTTCTTCACAAAGCCAGGCTCTGGCAGCACATGCTGTCACATTTCAGCAAAGCAGCTTTGTGCCACCCGCTCTCTTCCTCAGCCAGGTGTTAAAGGGAAAGTTCTGTTCCTTCAGGAAACATCCTTTCCTGACTCGCCCCAAGCGAAGGTAAAGGGAGTGAGGGAGCGCATCCCGGGAGCACTGTGAGTGATGTGATTCGTGCCTCCTGGAGCTGTGCAGCTGGGGCCACTGGCCAGGCTCTCCCCAGGGATGTGTCCCCACGCCCAGCGCTGAGCCTTGCCCTCTCAGACACAGCTTTTCCTGTGGACATCACCCGCTAGTTCTCACCTAGTGCCAGCATTTCCTAGATGCTTCTCTAGTGCCATTTGTTCCCATAGACAGGCAAGATCTGTCTCCTGTCAGGGCCTCTTCCCAGGGCTGCCTGGCTTTGAATTGCCTCTGCTCATGCCTTCTGCCAGCCCTGGGTTCTGGCCTGTTTCTCCAAGCTACACCTGGAAGGAGCCCTCGCTTGCTGCCCTCACAGACCTGGGTCTGGGCAAACACCACACCTGAGTTGTTTTTTTAGTTGTTTTTCTTTTTGTGTGTGTGTATGGTACTGGGGCAATCTACCTCCGAACTACACTCCCAGCCCTATTTTCATTTTGAAACAGGGTCTCGCTAGGTTGCTAAGAGTCTCACTACTTGCTGATGCTATCCTGGAACCTGCGATCCTCCTGTCTCAGCCTCCCAAGTACTGGGATTACAGGATGCACCACCAAGCTCAGCTTCTGAGTAACATTTTGTGTGCGAATGCCTCCCACAGCTGTGACACTGACTACACTTCCTGGCCCCGTCTTCTGTGGGGAATGTGTAGAGAGATGGCTTTCAGATCCTGCCAGCCCTCCACTAACCTTGAGTCGCAAGATTGTTTATCACAGCATTGTGGGTGGGGGGCAGCGGATTGGAAATAACCCAGACATTTAATAGAAATTCTCCAGTGAGTTGCCATACATTGGTACAATGAAACATTATTCATTTTTTTTTTTTGTGGTACTGGGGATTGAACCCAGGGGCATTCTACCTCCGAGCTACACCCATAGCCCTCTTTTTTTTTTTTTTTATTCTTTATTTTGAAACAGGGTCTCACTAAGTTGCGGAGGGCCTCACTAAGTAGCTGAGGCTGGCCGCGAACCTGCGATCCTCCGGTCTCAGCCTCCCTAGTACTGGGATTACAAGCGTGCACCACCACGCCTGGCTACATTACTCACTTATTAAAGACTATCATAAAATGCTGCTCATGTGTTGATGTGGAATGAGGTTCTTGAGGAAGATGAGCATGCTGCAAGGCAGCATGTGTCCCATGAAACGTGTTTCAGAGTCTGGGCATAGGCGTGCTCTGCCACCCTTTGCCAGGCACTCTCCACCTTGAGGGGTGCACATCGTCATCCCCATGTCTGGGATGAAGAAATGGAGGCCCAGAATTATAGGCACTTGCTCGAGGTCTCACAGCAGTGCAGTAGTGTGTAGCTGACACTTGAATCCAGGTCCATCTGCCTCCAGAATTCTTACCATGCTAAACAATAGCAAAAGACAAACTATAAAAAGACAAAACAGAGGGTATGCTAAAATGTGGGTAGTGTTTATTTCTGTGTGGCAGGATTATGTGTCACGCTCGTCTTCTCCCTTTTGTGTTTTTGTGTTCTGTGAGGGTAGATACTGTGTATGGAGGGCCTCAGTAAACTTGTTTTAACGTAGGTCAGGGCTGGAGTTTGTGCTCATCCGGCAAGCCCCTCTGGGTAGGCTGGCTGTAGAAATGGTGCACAAGTGACCCCCATTCCTGGCTCATCAGTCTAGTGCTCTTCCCTCTCTGTAAAGCTCACCTGCTCGCCTGATCCTCCTCCATATGTAGGACAGTTGGGAAGGAAGGGGGCAGCAAGGAGAAGGATCAGTAGGTTCATGTGTAGGGTCCCCGTCCGGCAGCAGCCTGGGGCCACTAGTCACTGGTTTGGCTCTGTCTGTTTTACCTCCGCAGGCCATTGAGAAGCTGGTTGCTCTTCTCAACACTCTGGACAGGTGGATTGATGAGACCCCTCCAATGGACCAGCCCTCTCGATTTGGGAACAAGGCCTTCAGGACCTGGTATGCCAAACTGGACGAGGTGAGGCGGCCACAGCCCAGGCTTGGGGCAAGGCTGGTGGGAGAATGACTCCAGCACCAGGTGGGGAAGGGCCTGTGCTGTTTAGAGCAGGTGTTTCAAGCTTTCAAGCATATCAAAATCAAAGGGAAGCCAGGCGTGGTGGCACACACCTATAATCCCAGTACCTGGGAGGCTGAGACAGGAGGATCACAGGTTCGAGACCAGCCTCAGCGATTTAGCGAGGCCCTCAGCAACTTAGTGAGACCCTGTTTCAAATAGGGCTGGAGGTGTAGCTCAGAGGTAGTACTAGTATGCCTCTGGGTTCAGTCCCCATTGCCATAAGAAAAAAAAATCAAAGTTTGTTAAAATGGCAATTCTGCTGGGCGTGGTGGTGCACGCTTATAATCCCAGTACTTGGGAGGCTGAGACAGGAGGATCGCAGGTTCGAGGCCAGCCTCAGCAAGTAGTGAGACTCATCAACCTAGTAAGACCCTGTTTCAAAATAAAAATAAAATAGGGCTGGGGGTGTAGCTCGGAGGTAGAATGCCCCTGGGTTCAATCCCCAGTACCACACACAAAAATAAAGGCAGTTCCATTTACCCAGATTGCTAATGTGTTTATCCTGTGTCCCAGATATCTTCTGGGAACTGCTACCATGGTTGCACAATATCATGCAGGAGGCTGCTTATTTATGTATTTTTGAGGTAATGGGGATTGAACCCAGGGCCTCTTGAATTCTAGGCAAGTGCTCTACTACTGAGCTAAACACCCCATCATGAGGCTGCTTATTAAGTCATTGTTTGTATTGGCAGCAGATTGGAAATGTCCCAAGTACCCATCCAGAGGGGGTCAGTTAAATACAGTAGGTCATCCCACACCATGGAGTGCCATGCAGCTATCAAAAAGAATGAAGAAGCTTCCTCGAGAACTCAGTGGGAGGGATTCTATGACTCACTGTTAGAAGAGCCCAGTGTAATGATCTACATGGTAAGCTAGCTTTTAGTAAGAAACAGGAAATAAGCCGGGCGTGGTGGCACACACCTGTAATCTCAGTACTTGGGAGGCTGAGACAGGAGGATTGTAGGTTTGAGGCCAGCCTCAGCAACTTAGCGAAACCCTGTTTCAAAATAAAAACTAAAATGGGCTGGGAGTGTAGCTCGGAGGTAGAATGCCCCTGGATTCAATCCCCAGTGCCAAGGAAAAAAAAAAAAAGAGGAAATAAAAATTCATGTCTGTGTTGCTCACATTTGCATGAAGAAATGTGTACCCTGGGAGGGTACAAAAGAGGCTGATAAAGCTAGGCTTCTTTTTGAGGGTAGGGAGAGGTGGAGTGAGACCTCTCTGTGTGCCCTTCTCTGATGGCTCAGTTTTTATTCACATGTAGCTGTTGCCTGTAACAGTGTAGGTAGGGTCTCAGGCCCCTGCGTGGAGCAGCAGAGTCCGCAGGCCTGGACAGGGCTCGGGGCGCCCGCCAGCTCGCCAGCAGATTGTCGTGCTGGTGCTCCACAGCTGAACCCGAGAGACTCGGGTCCTAGTTTCTCTGTCAGTGTTTTCCCACAGAGAAGAAGGGAGTACCAGGGACCAGCAGAGCGCTGTCCTCAGAGCAGCCTGGGGCTGTCTCTGGACTCTAAGGGGGCATGTGGTCTTATTTTTCCAAAAAATTTGTACTGAGTTAAAACTTAAAGCTCACAAGCCATAGCTTTACAGTCTGGTGGATCTTTGAATGTTTTTACCAAGCACTCATCACCTGTCAAGCTGCGGAATATGCCAGCTCTCCAGCAGGGCCCTCATGCCCCTTCACAGTTGGTATCCCCAGACTCTCCTGAGTTCTATCCCTTGCACTGATTTTTTGCGTGTTTTGAGTTTCATGTCACCATCTGGCCTCTCTGGCTCGGTTTCGTCTGTGAGGTCCATCCATGTGTAGTGGGAAATCTTTCTCTTTGCTGTGTAGTATTCCATTGTGGGAGTATGCCACATTTTGTTTTTCACACTGTTGATGGACATTTCAGTTGTCTCTGCACGTTTTGGCCACCATAACTAATGCTGCTTGGAACATTCCTACGCGTATCTTTTGGTGGACTTATGGCACACTCTTGCTGCCCTGGAGTGTGAAGGGAGATGGTGACTATGAGGACAACAGTCCTGACCTCCCAGAGTCTCTGTGGGCCTCCAGGTTACCAGGTGGGAGAATTGATGCCCTGTTTTGCCCCTGGCCCCCAGAGGAAGGGTCAGCAGATAATAGGCCACCCAGGGTATTCTTTCTGTTGTGTGAAAGTCAATGCCCCACACCCCCTTCTGTGGCTGGTCAGAGCAGAGTGCCAGGCTGGCCCGCGCGACAGCCGGGGCCCCGCCTCCCACCTGATGCTGCCTAATCTGCTTCCATCACTTTGTGTCTCCTGTGCTGTCAGGAAGCGGAAAACTTGGTGGCCACAGTGGTGCCCCCTGATCTGGCCGCTGCTGTGCCCGAGGTGGCTGTTTACCTGAAGGAGGCCGTGGGGAACTCCACGCGCATCGACTACGGCACAGGTACCTGATGCTCGCGCGGCTCTGCGCTTGTGTGGCTTCGCTGCACAAGCAAAGTTTTGCCAAGCCCCTGCAGACTGTCGGGATCAGCTGGGGTGCCTGTGGTTTGGGAAGGGGGTGTGTGGGGGCTCCGAGATGCTGCGCCTCTAAGCACTGTCCACCAGGGGGAGCTGATGCCATGTGCGTGGTGCTTGCGCAGAGCTGATTTCTGTTCTTTGTAAAGATGGTCTCTGAGCTTATCATCACTCATCACTCAAGTGATAATTATTGAGCACTTACTATATCTCAAGGCAACCACTTGCAGGATCCTTGAGAAATGGAAGAGCTTTGGTAGCCCCTGGCAGCATCACAGCCCACCCTCTTCCTGCCACCCTTGTCTCCCAGCCACATTCCCTATGTGAGCTCTTCGGACCTCTCATCTAGTTCAGCCAAGCTGACTTGGCCTTCGAGGAGAGGCCCTATGTGGGCACCTTAAAAGAAAGTGCTCTCTAGGTCGGGGTGGCCTCTAGCCAGGAGATCCCTGTTTGGTAAGGGCCCACCGATCCTTTCTGCCTTGAAGCGGGCAGTCGGGGGAGCTGCTGTGCTCTCAGAGCCCGCCCTTGTCATGGTCCACAGGAGACAGCCCAAGCCAGAGGCAGGCCCTGGGGAAAGTTCCCCGGAGAGTTCCATCCCGTCCCCCTGCTGCCGGGGAGCTGGTCGGTCAGGTGTTGTGAGACCTTCAGGGGAGGGACTTTGACTAAGATCAACACGGAAAAGATCCCCGGGGTAGGCTGGAGGGGCTCTAGGTGTCAGCAGCCCCTGAGTGCGGATGCTTGGACCCCCACTGTCTTACTTGGACACTCACAGGAGAAAGTAACTGAGGTCACATGCTTTCCAGGACCTGGAGGGATCCTCGTTCTCAGAAACAGGACAGGAAGCCGGGCGTGGTGATGCACACCTGTAATCCCAGTACTTGGGAGACTGAGACTGGAGGATCACAGGTTTGAGGACAGCCTCAGCAAGTAGTGAGACTCTCATCAATCTAGCGAGACCCTGTTTAAAAAAAAATGGGCTGGGGTGTAGCTTGGAGGTAGAATGCCTCTGGGCTCAATCCCCAGTACCACAAAAAAAAAAAAAAAGAAAGAAACAGGACGGAAAGTCCCTAAAACATTCTCTTCTTACTCCCTCCGTATATTTCTTTTAACAACACTGATCTGTGGAGCTCAGTGGTCCACAGTCCAGTCAATGGTTTCTGTAAAAAGCAGAGAGGATGCCTTTTGGCCTTGTAATATGTCCAGGTGTTCCATGGTTAGAAGCCCGCAGTGGCTCCCCGTGGCTCCAAGGATAATGTCCGAGTGCTTCGCCATAGGCATTAAGGTCCATCTGACCTGGCGCTGTCTCCTTTGCTCTTGCTTTAGACATACTGGCCTTCCTAGGGTTCTTCAAATGGATTGAGGTTCTTCTTGCCTCAGAGCCTTTGCACATGCTGTTTCTTCTGGCTTGAATGCATTTCCTACCTCCCTCACCCCCTTTGCCTTGCTAACTCCCACTTATCTTTCAGATTGTGTTATTTCCTCAGGGGAAACCTTGGCCCCTTAACTTCAGGGTCCCGCTGTGATGTCTTCCAATTATCAATCTGTCTTTTTTCCTTCAAAGCTAGAGTCATAGTAGGGATCGTATATTTGATGTCTGCTGTCCCTGATAGATCATCAGCTCTCGGAGGGCAGGGCCGCATTCGTCACTGTCTTCCTAGTACCCAGCACTGACAGTGACTGCTCACATCGGTGCTCAACAAATCGAGTGGGGTTGCTGGGTGAGGTAAACCTATAAAATGAAATGTATATGCCTATATGAGAAGTCAGTAGCCTGGGCCTCTCAGGAGTAGAATGAATACAGTACTGGTAGGTCTTTCTGGAAGGGGAAGAGGCCCCATTTTCTCCATGTTGATCTCCTCCTCAGTGGGGCTAGCCTCTAGGAGACCAAGAACAATCCCAGCCTTTTTCTGGAAGACTGTCAACTTTGGCTGTTTTTTCTCCCCCAGGGCATGAGGCAGCTTTTGCTGCTTTCCTCTGCTGCCTCTGCAAGATTGGGGTGCTCCGTGTGGACGACCAAGTAGCCATTGTCTTCAAGGTGTTCAACCGGTGAGGGGGAGCAGGGCAGGAGGCACAGCTGCCGGTGGGAAGGGAGCGAGGGGAATGGGCGCTGGAGGGTTCTCCCGAGTGGCTCACGGTTCTTGTTCTGCCCTAACCAAGCTCTGGCTGTGGACAGGTGTCCATGCCTCCTTCCGCCAGGGTCACATTCACCTCCAAGTAAAAAAGTGAGTGGAGGAGATGACCCGGAGTGACTTATGTGGCATTTCCCCCGGGGCACACCATTCTAAGTCCTTCACACACCTCATTTAGTTCTCAAGACCACCCCATGCAGTAGCAGCTGTGGTCTCCCTTTTATAGAGGAGGAAACTGAGGCCCAGAGGATCAGGTCTGGCCACTGAGGTCACATGGTCCGCGGAAGCCAGGCAGCCTGCTCCGCCCTGCCGTGCCACTTTCACTGGCCGGCACAGGTGTGCACGGAGCCATCCACTCCGCCGTGTGGTGCAGCAGGCCCCGCAGGTGACTTGGACACACAGACTCCAGAAGGACCAGGGGGATGAGCTCCCTGGACTCCCCACCAGCCTTCCGACGGCACCCCAGGCTGGAGGCTCCTGCCCAAGACCTGGCAAGTTGTAAGGAACCGATAGCACTAAAACCCAGCTTCCCACTAGATTTTTCGTCCCTGGCCCTGGCCAGAGCACACTGTGTGTGGGGAAAACAAAGCCACGTTACTCAGAGTCCTAGCTGACCTCACTTGTCACTCAGGTTCTCACTGAAAGAGCCTGGCCACACCCTTACGCAGCTCCCTCTGGCCTCCTCGTGACTCCAGTGGCAGAAGGGTGGAAACCTCCTCTCACTCTGTCCCCTTCCTTTTTTCTCCCCTCTTCCTGTGCAGGTACCTTGAGGTTATGAGGAAACTCCAGAAAACCTACAGGATGGAGCCAGCCGGCAGCCAGGGAGTGTGGGGCCTAGACGATTTCCAGTTTCTGCCCTTCATCTGGGGCAGTTCGCAGCTGATAGGTACTGGAGGGGGGGTTAGCCCTGTACACCCCCACCCCGGGGTGTGATCCTCACTCTCCTCCTCTCCTGCCCCTCCTCCCGCCAGGCCCGACGGTGACAGCTTGTAAAGCAGGGCATTAGCCCGGCTATTGGCGGAGGCTGCTTGCTGTCGACCTTCTGCTGTGAGCCAGTGTGGCCGGCTGGGGGAGGCGGAGGCCGAGCGCCACCAAGATAATGGAAAGTGACATGGTGGAGCAAGGGTGTGCGCCTGGCGCATAATGGACTGGTGTGAAGCGTACCCAGCTTCTGGCAGCAGCTGCGGGGTTTTATGTTGAAAATGAGGGGCTCTTTTGATTCAGTGACCAACATTGTCATCTGTATTATGGAGCTGTGTGCAAGGGGGCCATCGTGGAGCTGCTGCCGAGTGCTGAGTGGGCCTGCTCTGTGACACCCCCACTTAGCAGCTGTGTCCAGGCATGGTCAGCAGCTTGGGATCTGTCTACCAGTGGGCTGGGGTGGGGTGGCATCTCTAGTTTAGCGTGGAACGAACTGCCTACGGAATACTCCTCGTAAATGCCTGTGTTGAGGACTTGCCCTCCGTGCCCAGGTGTAAATTACACCCCCAGAATTACACTCGCAGTAGATTACACTGTGAATCCTCACAGTCACCCAGTGCAAGATCTTTGCCAGCTTAGGGCCAGGTACCGAGCCGAGTGCTGTGTGCATGGTGATTATCGTCACGTGGTCCTCAGCATCCCAAGGGGGTGCTGTTCTTAGCTCCACTGTCCAGGTGACAGCCTTGGAGGGCTGACATCTTTTATCCAAGGTCACAAAGCTAGAGAGAGAGAGCCACGCATGATAGTACATGCCTGTAATCCCAGGATGTGGGAGGCTGAGACAGGAGGATCGCAGGTTCACGGCCAGCCTCAGCAATTTAGCGAGGCCCTCAGCAACCTAGTGAGACCCTGTTTCCAAATAAAAAAAAATAAAATAGGGCTAGAGATGTAGCTTGAATGTAGAATGCCCCTGGGTTCAATCCCCAGCACCACATACACACACAAAAGCTAGGGAGAGGCAGAGCTGGAGCCTAGTTCACTAAAACAGTTACGGGTCACTTAACAGTGGGCATGGTGCAAGAAGTTTATTGTTAAGTGGTTTCATTGTGCAAACATCATAGAATGTGCTTCCACACATGAAGATGGTGCAGGTCAGTCACTTGACATGGCCTCCTGATGCCATCAAGAGACCATAAACTCCGGGCGTGGTGGTGCACACCTGTAATCCCAGTACTTGGGAGGTTGAGACAGGAGGACCACAGGTTTGAGGCCAGCCTCAGCAACATAGTGAGATTCTCAGTAACCTAACAAGACCCTGTTTCAAAACAAAAAATAAAAAGGGCTGGGGGTGTAGGTGGAGTGCCCCTGAATTCAATCCCCAGCACCACACACACACACACACACACACACACACACAAAGAGACTTTAAACATAGGCCAAGTGAGATGGTGCACGCCTGTAATTCCAGTACTGGGGAGACTGAGACAGGAGGATGGCAGGTTCAAGGATAGCCTCAGCAAACTCGGCAAGACTCTCAGTAACCTAGTGATACCCTGTTTCAAAATAAAAAGGGACGCTGGGTGTGGTGTCGCATGCCTATTATCCCGATACTTGGGAGACTGAGACAGGGAGGATCGTGGGTTCAAGGACAGCCTCAGGAAGTAGTAAGACTCATCAACCTAGTGAGACCCTGTTTCAAAATAAAAAATAAAATAAAATAGGGCTGGGAGTGTAGTTTGGAGGTAGAATGCTCCTGGGTTCAATCCCCAGTACTACAAAGAAACAAACAAAAAGGGCTGGGGGTATAGCTCAGTGGTAGAGCGCCCCTGGGTTCAATCCCCAGTACCAAAAAAAAAAAGATGGTAAACATGAGATGTGTGAGACTGCTGTCAGTGCAACATGACATAGTTTATAGTAACTTTTTGAAAATAAGAATATATCTAAAATAGATAAAAAGTATAGTATAATAAACATAAACCAGTAGCATAGTTGTTATCAAGTATTTTGCACAGTACATAGTGTGCAAGGTGTTCTGTGACTGGTGGCACAGGAGGTTTGTTTACAGGAGCGTCAGCACAGATGTGAATAATAGGTCTGCCAGAACATGATGTCTACATGGCTAGATGGTAGGAACTTTTCAGCTCCATTATAATAGTGTGTGTGGCTTTGCGTTGCGTTGCTGGGGGTCAAACCCAAGGCACCGTGCATGCTAGGCCAGTGCTCTTCCCCTCAGCTGCCTTCCCAGCCCTTCCACTTCAGTCCTGTGGGACCACTCTTGTGTGTGGTCCGTTGACTGCGACATCATTGTGTGCTGCACGACTGTGTACCCACACAACACAAGGCCATTTATTGCTCCTGCAAGGTCAAGTGTTGACACCACGGGCAGGATTGTGACCCTTGGGTGGGTGTCGAGTGTGCCAGCTGTGTGCCCAGGTGTGTGGGCCTCCTTCTGAACCCCAGGGCTCTTTGCTCTTCCCAGACCACCCGTACCTGGAGCCCCGGCACTTTGTGGATGAGAAGGCTGTGAATGAGAACCACAAGGATTACATGTTCCTGGAGTGTATCCTGTTTATCACTGAGGTGAGGGGAAAGGTGAGGGGACACCCTCAGTGACCTTAGTGTGGTTTAGAACAGCCAGAGGTGCTGCTCAGAGGTGGCAAGGCTGGCACCAGAGGTGGGTATTGAAAAACAAGTCCCTCTGGCTGGGTGTGTGGTACTTAGGTGGCTGAGACAGGAGGATTGCAGGTTTGAGGCCAGTCTCAGCAACTTAGTGAGACCTTGTTTCCAAAAAAAAAAGGGGCTGGGGGTATAGCTCAGGTAGAATGCCCCTGAGTTCAATCCTCAGTACCACAAAATAAACAAATCAAATAAAATAGGCTGGGAGTGTAGCTCGGAGGTAGAATGCCCCTGGGTTCCATCCCCAGTACCAAGAAAAAAGCAAAAGTCCTTCCCCCAAAGTAAGAGGAAAGCCCACCAGGCCTCTCCTGAAAGGGTTAGCCAGCTTTGACTGGCCGGATCTTCTCACCCCAATCTGGGGTTTCTCCTGGACCCCACAGGACCCTTTAGCTGCAGGACTCTCTGGCTGGCCTTGGGGAGCAAGGGCGGTGGGTGTGGTGGGGGGAGGGCCAGCATCTTTCCCATCTGTGGAGCCTGGAGCGGACAGCTTGAAGGCACACATCTCTCAGTGCCTGAGGACGTGGGCCTCAGCAGAATGCTGGAGGTGGAAGGGAGCAGACCTGTGGTGGCAGTCACTGCCCCAGCCCACTGGATGCTCTAGTTTCACAAGGCAGGATTCCCATAGCGTGGTGTTCACCAGGACCCAGTGTGGACTTTGTTCAAATGCACGTTCTAGGCTCTCCCACTTCCTGAGTCGGAGTCTCAGGCGACAAGAGCCAGGAGGCCATATTTAAGCATGTATGGCCTACACAGGGAGCTGGGGCCATGGCTTGCAGGGCCTTGCTTCCAGGAGGCGGCAGGACTTTTTATTCTCTCTGTTCTATACCTGCAGCTCCCCCGCCCCCACCCCAGCTCCAGGTCTGCACCACGTGCCCTTGCTTTGCTGCCTAGAGATGGTTCTTTTCGTTCTCTGTCCCAGAGTGCACATGCACGTGGGCTCCCTGGCCCACCGTGGGCTCTTGCCAGTGGGGCTGTTCTCTGGGCTTCCTTTTTGGAGCCCCCTGAAGTGGGGAGAAGCCTGGTTAGCGGCCTTGGCTCCCAGCTCCTCCTGGTCAGCATTCAGCTCAGGCTTCTGCCAAATTCCAGAGGCCAGAGGGGAATGACACATTTTTTCCAAGTCAGCAAATGGAGCCCGGACTGACGGCCGGACGGCTACGGCTTCATTCTCAGAGATCTGCTGCCTTCAGCAGTGTAGCAGGCCCAAGGTCGCCTTGAAAGCCAGTCACGCGCTGCTCTCCTCGGAGTGGAGCACGAGGGTCTGCGGGGCCCTGGGACACCCCAGGATGAGATGGAGGAGCAGGGTGGGAAGCGGGTGTGCAGATTCTACACCAGGCTCGCTGCCTGGGGCCAAAAGGCTCAGTTGTTTTGGCTCCCCCTGGCATCTGGCCAAGCCCCTAGGTCCCTGTCAATAATTCCAACAAGAAGGAAGGTTGGTAGGGGCTTCAGGAATAATGGGAATTGATTCCACACTAAAACTTTGTATTTTTGTTTGGTTGGTTATGGTGGCATAAAAACTGAAAAGTTATACCAAATGATACCCACTAGGTGACGCTAAAGGCACGCTGAACTTGGAGAAGGTTATTTAGCAACATTTGAGGGAGATGTAGGAACTGGGAGGCATAGTTTTGGGCTCTTCTGCGCCTTCTCTGTAAGGGCTGGTTTTCACTGTGTATGCTGGGAGGGGTGTGCCCAGGAGCCACAAGGCCCCCCTTTGCCCGCCCGGCCAGCCTAGGCTGCGCCTGAGTGACTGCTGGCTGCAGCACGCATTGTTCCTTCTCCCAAGCCCCCTTCCATCCAGAGCATGGATGGCATTTTGCAAACCTTGGTCTCTGAGTGGCCTGGCTTGGCTCACCCAGACCCTGGGGCTCAGAAAGCTGGAGGCTGGACTGGAGGCACTATGCTCTTGGGTCAGAAAGGGGGCGAAGTTGCTTCTAGAGACCCAGAAATCCCTGAGGGCTGGTGCAACTAGGAGATTAAACAGAACAGTGAGAAGTTGGGAGGGAACCTGGCTGCTCTTCCTGGGTCTGGTGCTAGGACCGCCCTGGTCGCCCTGGGCATCCTGGATGAGGGGCCCCACTCGGAGCGCTTCTGCTGCTCTGGGAAATGCAGGCTGGCGCCTTTAAGAGCCCAGGGCAGGCAGGAAAAGAATTTCAGTTTCAATCTGGCTTCTAAATTTGGAGTTTTGGGAAGGGAGGGATCAGATTTCAGCTGGAAGGGAAGGAGCTGACAGGAAGGCGCTGTGCAGAGCCTCCCCCACCCCCCTCCCATCCCCCTCAGTTACTGACAGAGGAACCATTTACAAAAGGCCGATTCTCTGGGGAGTGGAGAGGCAGGAACGCAGCGTCTGTGAGTAATTTCCTGCTCAATATGGCTGCTCTGACTCACACGATTCCCCTGGGGTCACTGCGGGACTGCAGCTTGCTTGCTCGTTCTCGCTCTTTCTCTTCTCCCTTTGTGGCTAGAATGAGCTAATTTTTTTTTGTCTCCTCGCCCCCAATTCCTTTTTTTCCCTTCATCTGTTTTTCTTTCCCAGAGTCACAGAGTCTCCTCTGAAGACTTAGGGAGGCCTGGGGCGCTGAAGGCCTGGGGGCGGGGGCGCAGCCCCTTCCCCACTGGTAGGGCCAGGGCTGCCCGGGCTCTGCCAGCAGGCCAGAGAGTCTTTTAGGAATGTGTCCTGTGGTCCTCGTGGGCGAGGCTGGTCCAGGAAGCGGAGTTCTAAAATGTCTGCCTGCCTGCCTGCCTGAGCCTTGGAGCCCTTGCTGTGGACAGAGCCACAGGGTGCCTCCTGAGTGGCTGGCTCCAGTGCTCCCTGAGCCTCTCTGAGCCTGGGAAGGGGTGCTGCCCAGGGCAGAGGCTGGGCTGGAGTCTGACCCCTGTAGACTGGGGTACCTCCAGTGATTCCGAGGGGGGGTTTGGGGTGCAGGGACGGCCTCATGGGGGCTGGGCTGGGCCTGCCTCTGTTGCCTTGCTGGAAGCTTGTCATCTGTGCTACTGAGCCTGGGATGAGACTGGTGCTCTGGGGACATGGGGCAGGGATAAAATGGCAATTTTCTTGACTTAAGTTTGAAGAATTTGGTCAGAGTCACCCATACTGGAGAAGTAAGAGGCCTGTGGGGAGCGTGTCCCCAGGCACTGCCTCAGCTGGGGGAGGGGAAGGTCTCCATCACCCATGTGCTCCTGAGGGCCTTTTCTTTTTCGTTTTTTGTTTTCTGGTACTGGGCATTGAACTCAGGGGCCTTCTACCTCTGAGCTACATCTCCAGCCCTTTTTATTTTGAAACAGGATCTCGTTAAGTTGCTTAGGCTGGCCTCGAACCTGCAATACTCCTGTCTCAGCCTCCCAGATACTAGGATTACAGGCTCCCTGAGGGCCTTTGTGGTGCATGGCCCATTGCTGATGGAGAGCTCAGAGCTTTTCTCCCTGGAACAGCCCCCCTCAAGCCTCCATGAATAGCTTCTTCTGGAACCTTCTACCCACTCAGGGTCCAAGTCTCTGCTTCCCTGCCAGACTCAGCCTCTTTGCTTTTCAGTCTTTTCTCCACAGCCTGCAGCCCCCCAGTGCTGAGCCCTGTTCCCCAGCATAAATGCTGCCCCTAGGCAGGGGAGGGAGCAGGAGGGTGTTGCGAACTCACAGTTAATAGGTACAAATGTGCTGGCCTGGGGTGTGGAGGCACACGCTTGTGCTCCGGCACATGCTTCCCTCTCCCTCTCCTTCTCTCCCAGTGCGTGGCTTCTGATGTCATGGGAACTTCACTGGGCTCGCTTTGCTACAGAATGTTTTTCTTCCTTCCTGGAGGGGCAGACTTTTAGGCGAGAGGAACAGCCAGAATGGACTGTCTGTGTTCCTCTGGTCTTGCTATGGTGACAGTCATCCCTTCCTTCCTCCTGGCTGAGGCAGGCTGGCCTTCTAAACATACCATCCTTCTGAATCCGCCATGGGTGCCCCTGCCTCGGTTCTGCCCCTTTCCCTCTCTCCCGCCGCGTGCCATGCAGAGGGCAGCCTGATGCCTGTGTTTTGGTCAGACCCGCTGTGGCCTCCTGCAGCCCCTTTTCTCTGCCCTCCTAGCTGCCTGGCAGGTGCAGACCAAGCTGCTGTGGGCTGGGTGGGGAAGGGGGGCCTGGAGGGTGGGTCCAGACTGCTGCTGTTGTCTGCATGGGAGGAGTTCCATGCTGGAGAGGCGCTCTGTGACTAGGGAGCTGGTGGGAGCCGCACCAGGAACTTGGGTGGAGATTTTATTTTCCTGTGGCTGCAGGATTTGGTGGGTGGTAAGAATTTGGCCCTTTTTTGACTGCTTGAGAAAGAGGTGATGGGGGTTGGGGGGGACAAGGGAGGCTACATTTTCCTAGCAGGCCTCAAAGGCTAAGGGCTCTGGCATCTACTCATGCTTGCTTGTGTGTGCCCCAGAGGCACATGCCGTGGCTTGGCGTGTGTGTGTGTGTGTGTGTATGTGTGTGTGTGTGTGTGTGCGTGCGTGTGTGCATGCACATGAGTGTGCTGCAGGGAGCAGGGCTGTCCTCGCCCCTCCAGCTTGTGGACTTTCTTTCCAGATGAAGACTGGCCCGTTTGCAGAGCACTCCAACCAGCTGTGGAACATCAGTGCCGTCCCCTCCTGGTCCAAAGTGAACCAGGGTCTCATCCGCATGTATAAGGCCGAGGTAAGTGGGCTGGCCAGTGCCGCCCCCTGCTGCCCCACCTGTTCTGGGGCTGGGGACCCAGCAGAAGGTGTGGCCTAGGGCTTCTGCTTCTTGGACTAGAAACCTCCGAATCTCCCATCTGGGGGATGGGCACTCAGGCACTGGGCTAAGTGCCCCCTCTATCCCAGTTAGCGCAGAGGCTGGGCCAGCGCCCTGCTGCTGGGAATTGAGGGGCTCTTCCCACCTGTCAAGTGGCCGGAGGACGCTTGAAGCGCAGACAGCCTGACGTCTCTCCTGTGGTGACAGGAAACTGAAGGCAAGGCGAAGACATGGGGTGAGATCCTCTGGAGGTGTCACAAAATGGTCACAGATGCTTCTTGGGATGGGGTAGGATCCTCTGGGGGCGTCGTCTGAAGGTGCTCTCAAACCGTGATGTGTGGCTAGGCAGGTACAGGTCTGGGGAGGCCGGCAGCTGGCTTATTGAGTGACCACTTCAGGTGACTGGGAAGCAGGTAGTCTTCCTTGCTCTCCAGTTGAGCAGCCGTGGGTCCCCTTGCTGGGAGACGCTGCCCTTTGCCCCAGGTGCCTCCTGCCCTCCCCGCCTTGGGCACATTCCCCAAGCTGAGAAGATGGCTTTTTTGTGTGTGTGTGGTTCTGGGGATGGAACCCAGGGGCATTCTACCTCTGCGCTACACCCCCAGCCCTATTTTTTTTCTTTATTTTGAAACAGGGTCTCACTAAGTTGAGGAGGGCCTAAGTAGCTGAGGCTGGCCGCGAACCCGGATCCTCTGGTCTCAGCCTCCCCAGTACTGGGATCACAAGCGTGCGCCGCCATGCCCGGCTGAAGATGGCTTTTTGTCTTGCAAAAAGGGAGGAGACATCTTTCTGCCCTGTTCCTTCCACTAGCCCCTCCCACATCTTGGGCACCCTAATCCTGATCTGCTAGACCTTGGCCACAGAAGGCCTGGACAGGCATCCCTCACCTGGAGCCATGAGTCCCCAAAGTGCCTCTGTTTCCCCCTCAAGCTGGCCCTGACAACCAGTTAGTGGTCTCAGTTATTGTCCTGTGGCTGCCCATCTCTGGACTACTGACCATCCTTCCTTCTGTGAGGGGTGCTCCGGGTGGGCTTTATTGTACCCCGAGCTTACTCCACCCATCCACAGGCAAGACAGCAGGGAAGGGGTGAGAGGGCCTGCTTGGCTTGGTAGTACGCACGCTGGCTTCCCTTGGCTTGGCCCTGAAGGGGTTAATGGTGCAGTGCCTGAACTGGTGCTTGAACTGACCGGCCTGGCCCTCTCCTTCCGCCCCTCCCCCTCTGGTCCCCTTCCTCTGGGCTTCACATCCTGTGTTTAGGTTCCAGCCCACATACCTCTCTAATCTGAGCAGCTCCTCCTGCTCAGCCGCCTGCCCGGCTCTCCCCAGCCCAGGTCACTGCCCTCTGTTCTGTCCCTCCTGATAGCCCTGCCCTTTCCAGCCCCTTAGTGGGTGCTGCTGGGGAGCCCCACCACCCTGCTGGGCCCTCCCCACTGCTGGGGCTGTCTCAGCATGTGAGAGGTGTGGGGCTCCCCCACCCCCATGTGTCAAAGGCAGGACTCTGCCTTCCCTGCGTGGAATCTTAGATACTGTCCTGTCCACAGGTCTCTTGACTGAGTGGCTCTAAACCTGTCTTGTCCCAGGACCCCAAGGGCAGGACCAGAGACCCTGTCCCTCATCCAGAGACAGAAGAGCTGCAGGCTTACAGACTGAGGGAGGGCAAAATAAGATTCAAGATGGTGTGCGGCCCCTGAGCGGGGTAGTACATGGCGTAGAGGGGCGCATTTCTATGGCTATTAAACACAAGGAGGATGCAGCTGAAAACTACCGCCAGCTCAGGATGAGTCGTGGGGCAGTAGATAGCAGTGTCCTTCCTGAAACAGGACGCTTGAGCTCTGCTGCGCAGGGTGCCCTGAGAGCTTGCCGCTGTCCTTGGAGTGCTCGGCTCTCGCCAAGGGGTTACTGGCCAGTAGCCCTTGGTCTCTGGTCCCTGTGTCTGCAGGGTTGAATGTGCCCTGCCCAGAGCTGGGAAAGGCCTTGCTTTTTCAGCCCAGTTGCCAGTCCACAGGGAGAACCTTCGAGGCCCACCAGTCTTGAAGTACAGAAGCGGGTTATTGGGGCCAGGGCTACCAGCCAGAGTTGGCTGCTGGAAGCCAGGCGTGGTGGCACACGCCTTTAATCCCAGTACTTGGCAGGTGAGACAGGAGGATCACAGGTTAGAGGACAGCCTCAGTGAAGTAGTAAGACCCTATTTCAAAATAAAATATAAGCTGGGCATGGTGGTGCACGCTTGTAATCCCAGTACTTGGGAGGCTGAGACTGGAGGATCCAGGTTCGCGGCCAGCTTCAGCTACTTAAGTGAGGCCCTCCACAGCTTAGTGAGACCCTGTTTCGAAATAAGAAATAAGAAGTAGGGCTGGGGGTGAAGCCCAGAGGTAGAACACCCCTGGGTTCAATCCCCGGTACTGCCAAAAAATAAAAATAAAAAATATAAAAAATAAAAAATAGGACTGGGGGTGTAGTTTGGAGGTAGAATATCCCTGGGTTCCATCCCCAGTACTGCAAAATAAATAAATAAACAAAATATAAAAAGCGCTGGGGTCTAGCTCAGAGGTGGAGTGCCCCTGGGTTCACTCTCCCGTCTCCCCACTGAAGTTGGCTGCTGGAGGGGAGCAGGCCCTCCGAGCAAGGACGGAGACCTGGCCTTTCTCACATGAAGAGCCAGGTGCTTCCAGAGGCCTGTCCCTCCTCCCCCCTGAGTCACTGGGACGCCCAGGGCCTCTGCCTCAGCCTGGTGTTGGAAGCTCTGTGGGGGACCAGGGGATGCTGAAGCTGCCCCCCCCCCCCCCCCCCCGGTGCGGCCTGGGTTCTCCACACTCAGAGCTCCCTTCTGCCCTGGAGCCTTGGACTTCCTCCCGAAGCAGCCCAGCGTGGTTCTGGGAGTGCTGGGGTGCACGGGGACAGCCTCTGTCCCTGCCCTCACTTGCCTTTGTGGCTTCCCTTGTGAGAGCTGGAGGCAGGTTGACCTTTAACCCTTTCTGGAATTCCAGGCCCTTGGGGGCCTTTCCACACTCCCACACTTCAGATGACCTCAGCACAGTGGCAGCAGGAGCCCGCAGGGAGCTTAGTCCGCCTCTTCCTGCTCCTCTCCTCTCCTCC
>PVJS01010884.1:25734-47071 GCA_004027185.1 Glis glis
GGAGGGCCTCACTAAGTAGCTGAGGCTGGCCGCGAACCCGGATTCTCTTGTCTCAGTCTCCCAAATACTGGGATTACAAGGGTGTGCCACCATGCCCAGCTGGGCTGGTGATTTTCATGGCTGAAGGTGTGGGTGAAGATGCCCAGTCAGCCTGGCATCCCACCCTGGAGCTGCTGCCTGGGGGAGCTCGAGCGAGCTGGTAACTGGGCGGTGGGAGACCCAGGAGGGCAGGTACAGGGCTGTGGCCCAGGCCAGCTTCTGTGGCAGGTCTCCTTGGTCTCCACCTTCCCTCTGTGAGGGGCCTGGGCGGTCCCCCTACTCAGCCCAGTGTTCCTCCCCTGCCCACACAGGGCTGCTGGAATTGCCTGGGGTGGCAGCTGGTTCCTATTGTCTCACTCTCTAATGCCAAATGACTTTTTCAGTCCAGAGAACCAAACACTAGAGAAAGCTGGCCCTGGCCTCTTCTTGGGCTTGTGTTCAAATTTCCCTACACCTCCAGGTCTGGGACCTGGGCGGGGGGGTCCCCATGATCAGGAGGGTGCTTCTCACCTCGTCCTGCTTCCCCTCTTGGCCAGGTGACGTCACATGGGCCTCTCTTGGCTTCTGCTCTGTGGGGTTGGGCTGTGCGCGCTCTCGTGTCTTGGGGGTCTTACTGTGGTGCAGTGGGGGGAGCGGGGTGTCCTTAGATGGGAGGGGTAATGGGGAGCAGGAGAACCAGGTAGGTGTCAGCCTTCCTTGAAGGCTCTGACTGGGCCGATCCCTGGGCCCCAATGGACGCTTCCCAGAGCGGCTCTGGCCTGAGCCTCCATGGTTGTCTTGGGCCCAAGAGGCTGGGCAGGCCTTGGCGTGCAGCGTAGCCCTCACCTCTCTGCTCTCCCTTCCTTCCTCAGTGCCTGGAGAAGTTCCCTGTGATCCAGCACTTCAAGTTTGGAAGCCTGCTGCCCATCCATCCCGTCACATCTGGCTAGGAGGGGCTGAGCTGCCAGCGCCCCCCAGGCCGGGTTCCGTGCCCTCCCCACCCCGGCGCGCCTCCTGCCGCCCCTCCCTCTGTTCTTCTGTTTGATGAGAGGCTGTTCGCTGGGGTGGGTGGTAAGCGGGGCTCCAGGGGGGCTCAGAGCATAAGGCTGAAGGACCCGAAGGGAGAAGAGACCAAAGTGTGGCGCATTTCCTGACCTCCCTGTGGTGGACGGGCGGGAAGAGCAGGACTGGAGCCTGGTCCCGGCCCCCTCCCTCCTGTCCTGTCCAGGCCTGCCATGAGACGGGGGCCATTTCCATTGCTTTCCCTTCCCTTTCCGACGATGCCTTTCTAGGGGTTAGAGCTGCTGCTCCTCGCAGGGTGGGTCCGTTTCCAAGCCATGTGGGGGTGGGTTTCTGTGGGGCTGGAGGCCGAGGCTGGCGGCCCTTGGGGTGGTGTGGGTGAGGCTGGCGGGCCTGGGTGGCCTGAGTGCGCCTGCACCCAGAGCCTCCCCTTGGCTCTGCTGGTCTCTATCTGTCCCCAGGCTTTGCTGGCTTTCTGGCCATCGCCCCCTCCCCAGGGTAGCCTAGCTCTAGGAGCTGCCCTGGGTGGGCTCTGGGCTCCTGGGAGGGCCCTGTCCACTGGGCGAGGTCTGTCTTCCCAGAACTGTGCCCGGCAGGGAGGGGGTTTGAGAGACTCAGGGAGGGGATTGGGGCCCATGTGTCTGGAGAACCTGGGTTCTTCCCGGCAGTCTTAGACCTGGCCGCTTCTGCTGCCTCCTCACCCCTGGCCTGCTGCTCTACTCTCCTGGTGGGTAGAGCAGCCAGCCCTGGGAGGCTGGGAAGGCAGCAGCCCCAGCTCCATGTCCTCCCACCCTTACATGACAAGATAAGCGAGGCCCCTAGGCCCAGGGCTTGAGTGTGGGCAGGGTAGGCCGCTGAGGGTGGGAACTGATGGGATTTCTCCTAGGGCTGTTCCTGGGCTGGCTCTTACAGGCTCCCCTGCTCAGCCCAGGCCTGCCCTTTTCCACTCCCCACTCCCAGGTCTGGGTCCACAGAGCCTCTGGGGAGGAGGTGCTGAGAAGCACAACCCAGGGGCCTGGCCCAGTCCAGCCCGCCGAGCTGGGAGAGCCTGGGACAGGGTTAGGAGAATCACAGATAGTTTCCCAGGAGAGGCCTAGCGCCCCTCCCCAGAGCCAGACCACCCCCTTCCTGGCTCCCGCCCCCCCTTGGGCCTCTAGCCCCTGCGCCTTCATCGCTGTTGGGATTAAAGCCTCTTGTTTTGCACCTGTCACCTGCGTGAGGGCGTCTTTTCCAGTCACCTGCTTGTTCCTCTGTCCGCCATCCCCCCTCCGCCCCAGTTCCCTCCCCTTGGGCCAGCGTGCCTTGGGGTTGAGGTGTTTCGGTTTGGGTTGGTTTTCCTGAGTGTGATGTGCGGCAGCGCAGGCTCTGAAGCAGAGGTGTGGGTTCAGATCCCAGCATCCCCACCCCCAGTAGCCAGGTTGGGGGTTATTGCTGAATCTCTCTGAACCCCTGCTTCTGCATTATAGGATGGAGACAATCACAGAGTGACTGCCCTGAGTGGATGACGGATGTGAAACCTTCAGCCCAGGCCTGGCACAGAGCAAATGCTGTGTGGAATGGAGCTCAGGGTCTCCTGCGCGCCAAGCATGAGCTCTCCTGCTAAACTGTACCCACAGCCACTGCTGTTCGTGTGTGTGTGTGTGTGTGTGTGTGTGTGTGTGTGTGTGTGTGTGTGTATTTTACAGGGGATTGAACCCAGGGGCGCTCTACCTCCAAGCTACCCCCAACCCTATTTTATTTATTTATTTTATTTTTTTGTGGTACTGGGGATTGAATCCAAGGGCATTCTACCTCTGAGCTACAACCCAGCCCTATTTTGTATTCTTTATTTTTGAAACAGGGTCTCACTAAGTTGGGGAGGGCCTTACTAAGTAGCTGAGACTGGCTGTGAACCTGTGATCCTTCTGTCTCAGCCTCCTAAGTACTGGGATTACAAGCGTGCGCCACCACACCCGGCTTCCTATTTTATTTTTGAAACAGGGTCTCACTAGGTTGCTGAGTCTTGCTGAGTTACTGAGGCTGGCCTCGAACCTGCGATCCTCCTGTCTCAGCCTCCCAAGTGCTGGGATTACACTTGTGCGCCACCACACCTGGCTTGCTGCTGTTCTTGAAGGCAACTCCTCTAGACACTTGGATCAGACCCGGCAGGGACTTGGCGCTCAAAGCTGCACCTGCAGTTGCTAAGGGGTGGCTCTGTGCCTCCTTCCTCTACCCCTCTGTCCCTGTTGTGCTCCATTGGAGTCTTGTGCCCTGAGACTCCTTGTTAGACACCGTGATCCTCCTCCGAGAACAGGAGCTCAGCCTTTCTCCTGGCCCTGAAGGCCTCAGAGAGGCAGGAAGGACTGCCTCACCCCGGGTCGCCTTCCACCCCCTTTAGGGGTTCCTTTGGGCACATCTGAGTTCAATCCAAGGCCTGCTGCTTGTTACTAACTAGGAAACCCATGGCGGTTGACATCCTCTCTCAGGGCCTCAGCTTCCTGATCTGAAAGTGACCGTGAGGTACATTGCGGACCCAGACGACACTCGTTCTTTCGCAGTTCTGCATTCATGGCAGCAGTCTATCAAAAATAACAATACTCGGTGGTGGTGTGTATGTGAAGAAAGCAGCAGCAATTAGGAAGGGCGCTGGGGGTGGGGTGGTTCTTGAACTGCTGGAGGGTATGGAAAGGCACCTTGAAGGATGTGGCGCTGAGACTCCAGGCGAGGAGGCACAGCTAAAGGGGCCGCAGCCGCCAGGGCGGGCAGAGTAGCTGCCACATGGCCAGGGCCAGGACCTGCGAGCTGGGCCTCCATCTGCCAGGGACTCCCAGGGCTAGTCTTGGTTTGTGTGTGGAAGGGCCCAGGTGAGGCAGTGAGGGAAACAGGACGCAGCTGTCCTCAGCCAAGGGTGGTAGCCCCAGGCGAGGATACAGAGTGGGGGTGGGTAGCAAAGGGCTGACCTGGTTATTTGGGGGTGTCAACAAGAAGGGAGGCGTGAGAGGGGAAGAGCAGCCAGGGGCGGGGCATGGTGACACACATCTGTAATCCCAGTACTTGGGAGGCTGAAACAGGAGGATCACAGGTTCCAGACTAACCTCAGCAACTTTGTGAGCGCCGTTTCAAAATACAAAATAGGGGAGGTGGGGAATGGACACCGGGGATGCCCCCGTCTAGCACTTGGGTGGGCCAGGGCAGGCTGCTGAAGTAGATCGGGGAATAGTCAGCTTGGGGACAGGCCTCCAGATACCCCACCAAGGGCAGGAGTCCTGGAAGTGAGTGGGCGGCCTTTCGCCCCTGCTGAGGGCTGCTTGGGTGCAGTGAGGGGAGGCCCTGGAGCGGTGCAGAGGGAGCGGGGGACGCGGGAGGACCTGGCCCTGGGCACTGCTTCCTTTGTATCCACCAGTGCAGAGTGAGACCCGAGAGCCCTCAGGTCCCCAGCCCAGCCCCTGGAAGGAGTGCGGAGCAGGGCGGTCCAGTCCCAGGCCAAGCTCCTAACCGGCACTCTGGTCCTCTTGGGGGGTTTTGCCATAAGGTAATAGAGGCTGGAGAGGAAGAGACTGCAGGTTCAAGGAAAGCTTTTTGTGGGGGGGGAGGGATTGAACCCAGGGGCATTCTACCTCAGAGCTCCACCCCCAGCCTGACCAGCTGGATTTTATTTTCTACTTTGAAACAGGGTCTCACTAGGTTGATGAGAGTCTCACTGCTTGCTGAGGCTGTCCTGGAACCTATGGTCCTCCTGTCTCAGCCTCCCAAGTACTGGGATTACAGGCGTGCGCCACCATGCCTGGCTTCAAGGAAAGCTTTTGAAGGCCTTCCTATGCTATGCTGGGAAGGATCCAGGGGCTAGGACGAAGGTGATATGGGCAAGTGGGGAGATGAGCGAGCAGTCCTGGAGGAGGCTGAGGACGGAGGGCAGCCTCCCCCATGCAGCCAGGCATGTCCTGCCGTCCGTGAGAGAAGGCCAATGGTCAGGTGCCAGGCTGGTGGACTGGACCAGGTTCACCTTTGCAAGGGAAGATGAGGCGAGGCCATCAGCTGCCCATGGGGCGGGGGAACGGAGTGGGAGCTCTGAAGATGTGGGCAGGTGAGGTCACACCCGGCCTCAGAGACAGGACAGAGGATTCACACCCACAACCCATGTGGCGCCCCGGAAGGATCGCTGCTGCCGTCATCTCTTGAGGGTCAGTGGTCCCAAGGAAGTCCTCAGAGTGGAGGACAGAGTGTTGCTGCATGCCATCCTGGGCCAGAGAGACCCAGAACCAGCTAGACTCAGCCCGTGGCACCCCGTGTCCCCTCGTGGCACCCCGTGTAGAAGCCCTGCCACTCCTGGGAGGTGAGAGGAAAGAGGCCGTTCCCAGAAGAACTGGCAGGGTGGGGCTCAGAGGAAAGTGCAGCTGGGGGCTCAGGTAAGGCAGGTGACTTGTTTTTTTTAATCCAACAAGCATGTTACCTAAAAGGCATCTAGGGGGCTGAGTGGTGGCACAAGCCAGGCATCACAGCGACTCAGGAGGATGGCAAGTTAGAGGCCAGTCTGGGCAACTTGGGGAGACTGTCAAAATAAAATGTAAAAAGGACTGGGGAAGCCGGGCGTGGTGGTGCACGCTTGTCATCCCAGTACTTAGGAGGCTGAGACTGGAGGATCCGGGTTCGTGGCCAGCCTAAGCTACTTACTGAGGCCCTCCGCAACTTAGACCCTGGGCTGGGTTGTGGCTCAGGTAGAATGCCCCTGAGTTCAAGCCCTAGTACCACACATACACAATGAATGAATGAATGGATGAATGAATGAATGAGCAGGGGATGTAGCCCAGTGGTAGAATGCCCCTGGGCTCAATTCCTAGTATTGCCAAAAAGAAAGGGGGGGGGTAATATGGAGATGAGAAAAGGTGAGACTCCTGCCTTCGAGAAACTTCCTGGTGGAGCAGCCGTGGAGGAAGGCAGTGGGTGACGCAGGCTGCTGGACTCCAGGGGATGTTCAGGGCAGGCTGCAGAGGAGGAGCTGGCCCTGAACGATGGCCACAGGCCTGGGCATCTTGTGGGCCCATCGTGGTGGAGGTGTGGGGTGGAGGTGGCTGAGGGTGACTGGGGTTGGCTCCCGGGCTTGAGGCCAGGCATGGGCTCCCTTGCCACAGACATTCATCCACTTCACACAGCACCCTGAGCCTCAACCCAGCTGCATGTAATTCTGTGTAAAACATGTGCTTAGTGGCCACAGGAGGGCCGCTGGCCCAGTGCAGTGATCCTGGGCCAGCAGAGGCTGGACGCCTCGGGTACCCAGGCAACACAGAGCGGCAATTAGAGGGGAGTTGGTGGGAGCTGGGGACGTGCTTAGCAGGCGTCTCTGTGAGAAGGACCTGGATAGGAGGCTAGGGAACTTGCGGACAGCTGGGTAGGTACTTGGAAACTAGATGTCAACCATGGGGCTGGTGCCTGGGCCCAGGTAAGAGATGCTGAAGGCCCTGTTCAGGGCAGAGAGAGGCTCTGGGGCTGGGAAGAGGGAGATGGAGGTAGGATTCGGTGCTGAGGAAGATGGAGGAGTTTCAAACTCAGGAGTGCTGAGTTTCAAAAGTTGTGTTGGTAGCTGGGCATGGTGGCACACTTGTAATCCCAGTACTTGGGAGGCTGAGACCAGAGGATCTGGGTTCGTGGCCAGCCTCAGCTACTTAGGCCCTCTGCAATTTAGTGAGACCCTGTTTCAAAATAAAGAATAGGGCTGGGGTGTAGCTTGGAGGTAGAATGCCCCTGGGTTCAATCCCAGTGCCAAAAATAAAGAAAAAGTCGTGTTGGGCAGCGCTGGGCCTGGCTGAGGGGAGGCTGTCAGGGCTGCAGGATCACACCCTAGGTGGGGTGGGGGAGCCGGGCTGCAGGGCCCCAGGATTGTCCCCTGCCCTCCCAGGCTGCTGGCACTCCAGCTTCAGACTCACGGGGCTTCCCCTTGCTCTCTGGGACACAGGCACACTGGTCTCCTCTCCCTCTAACTCTCAGGGCCACTGAACAATTTGGCCCTGTTCCCAGAACCCTTCGCCCCACAGGGAACCCCTGCTCATTCTCCAGGCTCAGCCGAGGCCTCGCTCCTCTAGGCAGCCACATCTGGTCCCCTAGACCGTGGCCACTCCTGCTGCCCCAGCATTCGGCACACTGGCTGTGAGGCTGCGCCTACCTGTGCCCAACAGCTTTCTGGGGAGGGCAGAGGCAGAGGGCCATTTGCTCTGCAGATACAGCTGCTCTTTACTTGGGGTTCCTTGTGGGGTGGATGGAGACTTGCACAAAGTGGGATCTGCTCCCCCTAGCTCTGAGCACCTACCCTGCTGCTCCCTGGGGTGGAGGAACAGGACCCTCATCTGTCCCCAAGAGGGTGCCGAACACAGCAGGCCCTTGGGACATGTGCAGGGGCCCTTCCCACAGAGGGATGATGGAGACAGGAGAGGGCGAGATCACCCGGAAGGGTCCGGCAGGGAGGAACGAGGCCAGGCGCCTAGCCTGAGACAGGCAAGGCAGCTGGCGGGGAGACAGCGGCCGCACTGAGGTGGGCCTCAATCTGCATGGTTCTAGGACACTAGGGCTTGGGACGTGGAAATGCGGTGGCTGGGGAGAAACGCGGGCGCTAGGAGGCCAGAGAAAAGGGGAAGGAGGAGCCGAGTGTGGCTGCAGGCTGAGGAGCAGCAGGGCAGGCCGGCCGGGTAGGGCAGGAGGGGCTGGGTCCCAGAGGGGTTGGGACCTCTCTGCTCCTAGCCCTGTGCCCTGTGCAGGCAGTGGGGTGTTGCAGTGAACGAGCAGGCAGGGCCCTCCCGCCTGCAGCATATTCTAGCACGACTTATCCTAAGAAAACCCTGGAAGTACCCTACTTGTCCAACAGTTGGGGGTTGTTAGAGGCCAGATGGAGCGGTCATACAGCGGACTGTTAGATGCTTCTGCATTTCTTCTTCTGGGAAAATACTTTGGATCTGTTGTTAAATGAGGAAGGCCGCTACAAAGACTGTGGGGGAAAGTATCGCCCCTTTTTGTAAAAAAAAAAACAAAACTGCATTCTTGATCCTTCTGTTTCTCTTCTTATCCATCTATATGGATGAAGGTATCTCTGGGTGGCAGGGCCGTGAGGGTTTTGGAAAATCCTATTGCATATCCTCTTTCCAAAGATGGTTATGAAAATGTTAAACATTACTGAACCATAAAAGAAAAAGGGATTGTGGGTATTAACTTTGTTTTTTATTTGTCTTATTTGATTTTTAAATCCATAATGTCCACGTATTACTTTTTGTACTAAGAAAAAGAGAAAAAACTGATTAAAAACATTTTCCCCCTAAAGAGCACTGGGTAGGGGCGCACTCTGGCAGGGAGGACGGACCTGTCCCTCCAGGCAGGAGGAGAGAGGAGGACTGTCGCTCAGGCAGGTCGGGTAGAGGCTGGGGCAATGTGTGCTCAGCAGGTAGTTTGGCCCAGAGGCTGGAAAGCCCATCCCGCCAGGACCTGGCAAGACAGGAAACGGATTCCTTGCGGGGCCTTTGGTCTGGGAGAGGCCAGGCGAGCGGTTCCCCTGCAGGCATCCACAGCCTCTGGCTGCGGTGATCTCCGGGACTCGCCCCTGCTCTGGGACCCTGGCAGACATGGTTGGATCCAAAATTCAGTCCCTGAATTGAGGCGTTCTTCCCTGCCTGTGGCCTGGGTCGGCGGTGGAGGTTCCATGTTTTCTGGGTGCTGTGGTTCTGCTGTGGTGTCCTCCTGCACCCCAGTAGAGGGGCAGAGCCCCTGGTAGGTTCAGCTTCACCACCAATCCAGGACCACACCCAGGAATCAGACCGACCTGCGAGGGCCCAGGCACCCATCTTACCCTTTGAGCCCAGGTCACGTCTCTGCGTGAGAGCGATAGTCTGAAGTGTGGAGATGGGGCGGCATCCTCGGCGCCTGCGCGTAGTGAGAGCCCTGTGAAGTGCTCCCTCCCTCGGAGCCACCATCTCCCTTCCCGTTCTACTCAGTGCTCCCTTCTGTCTGTGGCCACCCTCTCCAGCTGCACCTTTGCTGATTCTAGAGAGTTCTCTTGGTCTGAATGTGGACAAATCCTTTTACTCTCCTATTTGATTGAGACTAGGTTGAAGCCCTTCTTCCTCTCCTCCCCTCCCCTCCCCTCCCCTTCCCTCCCCTTCCCAGGGGTATTCTACCTCCAAGCTACACCCCAACTCTTTTTTTTTATTTTTTGTTTTGAAACAGGGTCTCACTAGGTCAGTCTCGAACCTGTGATTCTCCTATCTCAGCCTCCCAAGTACTTGAATTATAGGGGTGCACCACCATCCACAGCTCCCAGCCCTGTTTATTTTCAAACAGGGTCTTGGTAAATCACTGAGGGTCTTGTTAAGTGGCTAGCCTCAGCAACTTCTGAGGCCCTCCGCAACTTAGTGAGACCCTGTTTCAAAATAAAGAATAAAAAGCCGGGCGTGGTGGCGTACACTTGTAATCCCAGTACTTGGGAGGCTGAGACAGGAGGATCATAAGTTCAAAGCCAGCCTCAGCTATTTAGTGAGGCCCTCCACAACTTAGTGAGACCCTGTTTCAAAATAATGAATAAAAATTAGGGCTTGAGGTATAGCTCAGAGGTAGAATGCCCCTGGGCTCAATCCCTAGTGCTGCCCCCCAAAAAAAGTCAAAAAATAGGGCTGGGGGTATAGCTCAGAGGTTCAATCCCCAGTACCACACACAAATAAAATAATAAATGAATAAATATAAATAAATAGGATAAGTAAACATGGCCTTACAGTGAAGTTGTAGGAGCCGTCAAACATACAGGGTTAGCCGGGTGTGGTGGTGCACACATGTAATCCCAGTACTTGGGAAGCTGAGACAGGAGGATCTCAGGTTTGAGGCCAACCTCAGCAATGGAGTGAGACTCTCAGCAATCTAGCAAGACCCTGTTTCAAAACAAAAAATTAAAAGGGGGTGCTGGAGGTACTCGGAGGTAGAATGCCCCTGGGTTCAATCCCCAGTGCCCCCCCCCAACCCACATACACGCACAGACATACAGGGCTCTGCCAGCACTGTTGCATTTCACGCAGGCCCGGGAGGTGGGCGTGTGGTGACCGACACACAGAGGGGTAAGGACTTCTTGGGAAGTGGTGTTCAAATCCCGGCCATCGTCTGACCGCTGAGCTCAGTAATCTATCCCGCGCGTTCATTGAGTGCTTACCCTGTGGGAAGCTCGGAGGAGACACTAAGGGTGAAGTGGGGGGCAAATGCAGTTTTCCTTTGGGGGCTTCGGGGGACACATGGAGGCACACAGGAGCGGTGGACACTGGATAGGGTGGGGTGGGAGGCCTCCCTGAGGGCAGGACCAGGGCCTCTAGACGTGGGGACCTGTGGGAAGGTCTGGGGTGCAGCGGGGTGTCTGGAACCGAGGGCAGTCATCATAATGACCCCAGGCCCGTCGTGCAGCCAGGGCCATGCAGGCTTGGTGGGTTCTCCTGGCCAAACACGCTCCTTCAGGAGTGGGTCCTGCCCCCCTCCAGGCCCATTCCCGCCCTCCGCTCCCCCCACCCCCATCCTCTTTGGCCATGGCTGCTCCTGGGCCCCGAAGCTGTCTGACCCTGTCCCCTGGGCAGTTTTGCAGAGACTTGGGGCTGGTGGCTCCTGAGCCCGCTCACCAGGCCCAGAGCGAAGTGCTTGAAAGCCTGTCTCACCTTGTCCCCACTGTGGCCAACGGTGTCCCCATTTTAGAGGAGGAAACCGAGGCTCAGGTTGATCAGGTTGCTGGCGGCTGGTCATGGGGACACTGGGTCTCGTTCCCAATGAAGCACATGCTCCTGCAGTCTCTCCATGGGCCCTCCCGAGGCCTCGGGACGATGCTGTCCCTGCGCTGGTGGCTGGTAGCCCTGCTCCACAGCCTGTCTCTGGCCCTGGCTGAGAGGCACCAGGCCTGACTTCCTTCCATGAGGCAGCTGCCGATTTGCACAGAGACAAGGAAGAGGCAGGATAGGAGCGACGGAGTGACAGTTCAGGCTGGCAGCGCGTATGTTGGTGTGTTGGCCTGCGAGACGTGCCTCCGTGACCCCTCATGGAGTCCCCACAGCGAGCTGAGAGAGGGGCGTCAGGCCCTGTTTTAGGGGTGATCTAGGTGGAGCTTGGAGAATTTCGGTGGCTGTCTCAGACCACTAGCTCAGCCTGGCTTGTCTGACAGATCCTACCGGGGCCAGCACGATGAGGCACTTCCAGCAGGGCAGAGGGAAGACTTCTCTGCGCCAGTGGGAACTGACTGTTGCCAAATGGGTTCCTGGTTCTCCCCAGGCCCAGGCGGCCCGTCTCAGTGGACAGCCATTGGGCCCCGCACCCAGGCATTAACCTTAATTCTTTCCTCCACCCCAGAATGTAGCGCATGAGCAGGTCCTACTGGGTTTCCTCCATATTATAATGTAGATCTGTCCACTTCTCCTTTACCTGCACCACGGCCAGCTCAGGCTCGGCCACTGTCAAGGTCACTGGGCACTAGCCGCAGCAGTGTCTTCTTGGGTCTCTGTACCCAGCCCTGCCCTGAGCTGCTTGAAGGTGGATTCCACCAGATCCCTCCAGTGGCTCCTGGCTGCTATGTGATTTAGCCCTTCCGCCCCTTCCTCCCTCCACTCCCTCTCTCCCTGGTCCTCCAATGAAGCCAAGCTCACCACTGCACCAGGGCCTTTGTATCTGCCGGACAGAACCCTGGTGCCAAGTGCCCTCCCCCAAGGCACTGCGGGAGCCCCATCGAGGGGCCATGCGAGCAGGACAACTTCCAGGGTCCCCGCCTCTGAGGCTCTGCGGTTCTGTGGCCCACTCCTGCGTGGGCAGCACCCTTGATGGAGAGGGCGGACTACGCGACCACGGCCTCGGGTAGGCTACCCCGGCATTCCCCAGGGCAGGGAGCCACAGCAGCAGAGGGAGGGAGCAAGTGCTCATCTGGCCCCCAGGCCCTCCCAGAAGCCGGCCCCTCCGCGGGCCTCCCCCTGGGGCCGCCTCCGCTTCACTGAGGGTCAGGGCCGTGAAGGTCAGGGCTCACGGCTGTCTCCCCAGACCCACCCAACCCACAGGAAGCAGGTTCCTGCAACCATGAAGTCCGTGTGCACCTACTGCGCGCAGGCACAGGGACAGAGGCGTGGACTAACGGAGTCCACTTCTGGCTATGCACGAACACACAGAAAAGCATCGCGCTGCGATACTGTCCATGAAAAAGTTAAGGGCAAGTGTGATAGGTAGGTGCGACCCAAGAGGGCAGTCAGCAAGACGTGTGAGCGGAGACCCGAGTGAGCGCCAGCATGAACTATGAAAGGAGCCGAGAGAGCGCGCCCAGCAGAGGAACAGTGAGTGCAAAGGTCCTGAGGTGGAAAGAGCCTCCACACATGGGGATGTGAGGAGCAGGCACCCCTGTCCCACTCCGAGTTCAGCGGCGTCACCTCAATAGCTTTGGATTCACACCACAGAACTCGGCAAATGCTATAAACCATCTACACCCACCAGCTGGCTTTATTTCTTCATTTTGCATGCCGGGGATGGAACCCGGGGCCTCACACGTGCTAGGCAGGCTCTGTACCACTGAGCTCCGCCCCAGCCCTCCACCCGCCGGTTTTAAACATTGACGCGACTGGGAAGTTTTGAGTTGAACTACAGTACCACCATCCAACCTTGATGTTTTCTTTTTTCTTTCTTCTTTCCCTCCCTCCCGGCGGCCACCCTGGCCCTATTTTTTTTTTTTTATTCTTTATTTTGAAACCAGGTCTCACTAAATTGCAGAGAGCCTCACTAAGTAGCTGAGGCTGGCCGGGAACCTACGATCCTCCTGTCTCAGCCTCCCAAGTACTGGGATTACAAGCGTGCACCACCACGCCCGGTTTTATTTTTATTTTTTGAAACAGTGTCTTCCTAGGTTGATGAGGGTCTCACTGCTTGCTGGGGTTGGTCTTGACCTGCGATCCGCCTGCCTCAGTTTCCCAAGTACTGGGATTACAGGCATGCACCACCCACCCAGCTGTGAGTCTTCTGAAGGAGAGCTGATGGCATTTGAGGGACCAGATCTGGCTGTGTGTGACAGGAGTCCAGCTGTCTTGACGTGTGTGGCCTGAGCAGCTTGCCGGGTGGCGGTACCATCGTCATCAGGGATGCTGCAGTTGGGGAGATGCAGGAGTCGGGGTGTCTCTAGGGGTTTGGGCTCAGACAGGTGAGCTCTGAGATGCCAGTAGTTGGACAGAGCGCAGAGGTCCCAGGATTGCGTTGGGCACAGAGGCCCTGACCTGGGAGAGTTGTCTGTGGATTGAGGGACCAGGAGAAGGCGTCAGGAAGGGAGAAAGAGGCCACGCCTGAGCCTCCCCACCATTCAGAGGAAAGGGAAGGGGGACCCTGCAAAGGAGACTGGGGAGAGTGGAACTAAATAGCTCTCCTGCCCAGCTGGGGTTTTCATTTTTTAAACTAAACATGGGGTGGGGGAGTAGAGGAAGCACAGTGGGGTTTTGTTACTGTGCAGCCCCCCCTTTCTGGACACAGAACCCCTCTTCCTTAAGAGAACCCACTGGAAAGGGATGAGCAGGCCCTCTAGTCCTAGGGATGGGCACATGTCCAGGCCTGGCCAATCAGAGGGCCCCTGCCTCCTGGTCCACTGTGATTGGCTGAGGGATGAGCGTGTGACCCAGGCTGGTACTTCCTGTTGATGCTGTTGAAAGATGTCCCTTCTGCCAGGCTGCTGAGCTGGGAAGATGTTCTCCTGGGGTGCCAGTGGCAGGGCCAGGGACAGAACGTGGGGCCCAATGCCCATGAGAACGCAGGCCCCTCGCTCAAAAAGCAGAAGCGGCACCTTCCCGGACTCCCGCTCAACTTGTCATCTTGTCATGGTGTTTTCGATTTTCTATTTGATGTCATTCTAAGGACAATTTTAAGTGTTAAATGGCTCGCATGGATTCTACCATTTGTCTTTCTACTGTGTACTCCAGTTTGAAGCACCAGTAGCCGAGTATTTAATTCACGTGCAGAATCACCAAAATGACACAATTTGTGTTTCGTGGGTTGTCTCGGAGGGTGCCTGGAACTGGCCAAGAGAGACAAACACCAGCCAGGCTCAGGCAGGTCACAGCAGGAGGAGAGGACACCCCAACCTGGGCACACGGAGCTGCACAGGGGAGCGCTTCGCCTGTGGGCGATATCGAGCCCTTCCAGAGCCTTCCACGCCTGCTCTGCCTGCCCACACACATGACCCTTTCCCTGGGGTCTGACAGCTGCTGGCTTAGCCCTCCCACCACCGCAGGCTGATGTCTGCAGCCCTGTACCTCCCCTTCTCATAACCCCTTTCTGCAGCAGCAGAGAAGTCCTCAGTCCCTGGACAGGGCTGGGAGAGGCTGCCCCAAGTCTGGTCTCTGCTCGGCTGTCAGGTGGGCTGAGGTGCGGCCAGCCCAGGGCAGTGACAACTGTTACCACGCACTCCTGACCCCAACCCTCTCTGTGCTTGTGCCCAGGCTGCTCCCAAGGTAGGGAGGGTGAGGTGGGGTGGCAAGAACCTGTCCCAGGGAGGTGGGGAGGTGACAGGGGACAGAACTGAATGGGAGTTGAAGCTTAAAGCCCTTGGCTCATGTTCCCGTGGTCCTGGACTTTGTGAAATCACAAATTCAAAGATAAATTCAAAGATATAATGATTATGGATTTCTTTCTCTTTTTTTTGGTACTGGGGATTGAACCCAGGGGCATTCTACCTCTGAGCTACACATCCAGTCCTTTTAATATTTTTATTTTGAAACAGAATCTCACTAAGTTGATGAGGGTTCGCTAAGTTGCCGAGGCTGGCCTTGAACCTGCGATCCTCCTGTCTCAGCCTCCCAAGTACTGGGATTACAGGTGCGCGCCACCACGCCCGACTATGATTATGGATTTCAAGAGCATTAAATTCCAAGCATGAGGACATTTGAACAAGGCAGGGGGCCTCGTGTGACTGCACTGGTCCTGGCTGGTCTTGTTCAAGCCACAGAAAACCTATGAGGACGCCAGGAAGAGACAGGAAGAACCGAGAGACGCCACGTGAGCCTCAGCACCTGGCTGCACCCAGGCTAAAATACCCGCGAGCCTCCAGGTCCCACCAGGAACCAAATCCCCTTCGCTTAAGCAGCTTTAGTTGAGTTTCTTTTTTTCTTTTTTTTTTTTTTTTGTGGTGCTGGGGATAGAACCCAGGGGCATTCTACCTCCAAGCTACACCCCCAGCCTGATTTTACTTCTTCTTTTTTTTTTTTTTTTGAGGTTCCGGGGATTGAACCCAGGGGCGTTCTACCTCCAAGCTACACCCCCGGCCCTATATTTTATACTTTATTTTTGAAACCGGGTCTCACGAAGTTGTGGAGGGCCTCACTAAGTAGCTGAGGCTGGCCGCGAACCCGGATCCTCCGGTCTCCGCCTCCCAAGTACTGGGATTACAAGCGTGCACCACCACGCCCGGCTTGATTTTACTTCTTATTTGGAAACAGGGTCTCGCTAGGTTGATGAGAGTCTTACTACTTGCTGAGTAGTGAGATTACTGTCTCAGCCTCCCAAGTACTGGGATTACAAGAGTGTGCAACCACTCCTGGCCTTATTTTTTTTTTTTTTATTTTGAAACAGGGTCTTGCTAAATTGCTGAGGCTGGTCTTGACCTGGGATCCTCTTGTCTCAGCTTCCCAAGTCCTGGGATTACAGGTGTGTGCCACCACACCTGGCTTTTAGATGAGTTTCTCAGGCCGAACAATATGGGACCACAGAGGAGAGGATCCAGGCCTTGGGGAACCAGACACCTGGGTTCTTTTCTTGACTTAAAGAATCTTGGACTGCCGGGAGGGGCGTGGTGGCACATGCTTGTAATCCCAGTACTTTGGGAGGTGGAGACCAGAGGATCCGGGTTCGCGGCCAGCCTCATCTCTCTCTCTCTCTCTCTCTCTCTCTGTCTCTGTCTGTCTCTCTCTGTCTCTCTCTCTCTCTACTTAGTGAGGCCCTCCGCAACTTCGTGAGACCCGGTTTCAAAATAAAGTATAAAAAATAGGGCCAGGGGTGTAGCGCGGAGGTAGAACACCCCTGGGTTCAATCCCCGGTACCGCAAAAAAAAAAAAAAAAAAAAAGAATCTTGGACTGCCAGGCCGGGCATGGTGGCGCAAGCTTGTAATCCTTGTACTTGTGAGGCCTAGACAGGAGGATTGCAGGTTCGAAGCCAGCCTCAGCAACTTAGTGAGGCTGTCAGTAACTTAGTGAGACCCTGTTTCCAAATAGTAAATTAAAAAAAGGACTGGGGGTGTAGCTTGGAGGTAGAAAGCCCCTGGGTTCAATCCCCAGTACCGCAAAAAAAAAAAAAAAAAAAAAAAGAATCTTAGAGCTAGCTGAGTGTGGTGCCCCACGCCTGTAATCCCAATACTTGGGAGGCTGAGACAGGAGGATCGCAGTTTCAAGGACAGCCTCAGTAATGTAGTGAGACTCTCAGCAACCTAGCGAGACCCTGTTTTAAAATAAAATAAATAAAAAGGGCTGGGGGTGCAGCTTGAAGGTAGACTGCCCCGAGTTCAAGTCCCATTACCCCCCCACCAAAAAAACCCCTGGAGCTGTCCACCACCTGGGAATGTGCAGGTCGCCTACAGGGCTAGCTGTCCCCTCCCCACCGGGCTCCCTTCTAGCCTCAAGCCATGTGCTTTATCTGTCCTGGGTCTAGATTTCTTTCTCAGAACAAAGAGAGGCTTTATTTCCCAGTTTTTCCAGTTCTCCCCAGGATGGTTGATGTGGGTGTGTGGGTGGGTGTGTGGGTGCATGCGTGTGTGTGTGTGTGTGTGTGTGTGTGTGTGTGTGTATGTGTATGTGTATGTGCATGTGCGTGTGTGTAGGAGCCAGGAGGATGCCTGGGAGCTGGGGGAAGGGGCATGTCAGTGTTCAAGAAACACCAGGAAGCCAGGCACAGTGGCTGGGGCTGGAGCTCAGAGGTGGAACGCCCCTGGGTTCAATCCCCAGTAGAAAAATAAAAACAAGCCGGGCATGGTGGCGCACGCTTGTAATCCCAGTACTCGTGGAGGCTGAGACAGGAGGCTCGCAGGTTCACGGCCAGCCTCAGCTACTTAGTGAGGCCCTCCGCAACTTAGTGAGACCCTGTTTCAAAATAAAGAATAAATAATAGGGCTGGGGGTGTAGCTCAGAGGTAGAATGCCCCTGGGTCTGATCCCCAGTACTGCAATAAATAAATAAATAAATATAATAAAAATAAGAACAAAAAACAAACAAGCCACCAGGAAATGACTGGGTTGGGGGGTGTGCATATGGGGACGGGAAAGGGCTGACTGGGGAGGACAGTAGAGCAATCTCTCATCAACATTTTCCTCTTACACATAGTCCCTCCATTCATTCATTCATCCACTTATTTGTTCGTTCATTCCTTCAGTCCCCAGGCAAGCATCCTGAGTGAAATCGTCAATTGTGCTCTGTGTAAATGTTGACTGTCAGGCTCAGCCAGGCCCTGAAGACAGCCCGACACCTTGCTGGGGACTAACCTTTTTATTTTAATTATTGTTGTTGTTTTTGGAACTGGGGATCGAACCCAGGGGTGTTCTACCTCTGAGCCACACCCTCAGTCCTATTTTATTTCTTATTTAGAAAGAGGGTTTCACTAAGTTACTGCACGCTGGCCCTGAACCTGCAATCCTCCTGTCTCAGTTCCCAAGTTCTGGGATTACAGGCGTGCACCACTACACTCGGCATATTTTTATTCTTAAATTATTACTATTATTTTTTGCTGTGCGGAGGATGGAACCCAGGGCCTTGTGCATGTTGAGTAACACTCTATCACTGAGCCACATCCCAGTGCTAACCTTCTAGAAAACATGGGTTCTAATTATGGAAAGACAAAAAGATCCAACAACATATATAGAGTACCCCTCCCCTCTCCTCTCCCAAGCGCAGAGTGGGAGGACCAGGAGTGGGTCTCACTTCTTGGCCACTGATTTTGTTTTATGGGAGAGTGTTGATGGGAAACGGTCCTGTGTTATGCGGGGAAGTCACAGGCTGCACAGAGCTGACTGGAGCCTATGAAACTCTCACCCTCCCCTACTGGGGGTCGAGCACAGGGACTCTCCACCACTGAGCTGCCTCCCCAGCCGTGTGTGTGTGTGTGTGTGTGTGTGTGTGTGTGTGTGTTACTGGGGATGGAACCCATGGGCATTCTACCTCTGAGCTACACCCCCAGCCCTGTTTTATTTTATATTTTTGTGATGCTGGGTATTGAACTTAGGGCCTTGTACATGCTAGGCAAGTGCTCTACCACTGAGCTACATTCCTAATAACCCTTATTTTTTATTTTATTTTATTTTTTGTGTGTGGTACCAGGGATTGAACCCAGGGGCGTTTTACCTCCGAGCTACACCCCTAGCCCTATTTTTTATACTTTATTTTGAAACCGGGTCTTACAAAGTTGCGGAGGGCCTCACTAAGTAGCTGAGGCTGGCTGCAAACTCCGATCCTCCAGTCTCTGCCTCCCAAGTACTGGGATTACAAGTGTGCGCCATCATGCCCGGCTCCTTATTTTTTATTTTGAAACAGGGTCTCGCTAAGTTGCTGAGGCTGGCCTCAAACCTCCCTCTTTGCTGAGGGCCCCTTGGATGGGGGTGTCTGGGGGGGTCAGCTTGTTGGGAAGACCGACATACCTGGACTAGTCAGGAGCCTCAGCCTGCCAGGCACAACCAGGAAAACTGGTTGGGGCGGCTGCCTGGACTGTGTTGATGCTGCAGTAACCCCACCCCACCCCCCAGGCACCCCCCGCCTGACCTGGGAGAGGAAGGAAGTTCCTGTAACGCCAATAATTGCTGCTATTTTATTTTTCTTCTCTCCTCTCCTCTTCTCTCTCTCTCTCTCTCTCTGATCTGGGGATTGAACACAGGTATTCTACCTCTGAGCTACACACCCCCAGCCCTTTTTATTTTATTTTGAAACAGTGTCTCACTACATTGCTGAGGCTGGTCTCGAACCTGCCATCCTCCTGCCTCACCCTCCCAAGTACTGGGATTCCAGGTCCATGCCACCATGCCCGGCTGCCGCTATTTCTTGAGTGCCTGTTGGGTGCCAGGTCCTGCTCAAGTCCCTCCACAGGTCATAACTGAATCACTCAGCACTCTCTGAGGAGATGGTCTCAGAAATGTCCGTCCCACGGCCCCTCGCTCTAGCCCCAAAGGGCAAAGCTAGGACTCGGACCCCAGTCTGTCCAGTGCCCCAGACGTAACTCTCCTGCAGGGCGCGCAGGACACAATCTAAACACCTCCAGCCTGCCTTCCCTTAGAGCCTCACGTCCTGCCAGTCCCCCCAGGCTCGCGGGTCCTGAGAACATGCCTGACAGTCCCCGCGCTTCACCTTTGTCCTGTTGTTCCCCGCCTGGATGCTCTTCCCCTTGCTCTGTGGGTGTGACAGGGATTCTAGTGCTCACTTACACGCACGCCATCTTTCCCTCCGGGTCTCTGTGCAGTTGGGCAGAGGCATGGGTCTACATCTGGCCGATGGGCTGGGAGTGTAAGTGAGGAGTCACTTCAGGGCTGAGAGCATAAGGAACCCTGCAGGACTCCACTCCCATCCTCATGGTGGTGGTGTGGAGACAGAGCAGCCTCAATCGCCGACTCACTGCACTGAGGCCACAGCCTGGCAGACGAGGTGGACTTAGGCAGGACTTTGCATGGTCAAGAAATAAATCTTTAAGGCCTAGGGGTGGGGAGAGCTCAGTGGTTAGAGTGCTTGTTTAGCATGTGCAAGGGCCTGGGTTCAATCCCCAGCACTCAGAAAAAAAGAAAGAAAGAAAGAGAGAGAAATCTTTGTTGTGTTAAATCTCTGAGATGGAGGATTAATTTGTTACTGTAGCATAGCCTATCCTACACTGACTAATATAGCTGACTCATTCAGATTGCAGCTGAAATGTCACCTTTTCTGATCACCAAATCTAAAGCTGAAGCCGGGTGTGGTGGCGCACACTTGTAATCCCAGCACTTGGGAGGCTGAGATGGGAGGATCGCAGGTTCGTGGCCAGCCTCAGCTACTTAGTGAGGTCCTACGCAACTTAGTGAGACCTGTTTCAAAATAAATAATTAAAAATAGGGCTGGGGGTGTAGCTCAGAGGTAGAATGCCCAGGGGTTCAATCCCCAGTACCACAAAAAACAAAACAAAAACAAAAACTAAAGTTGTCCCACCCTTCTCCAGACAGTCCTCTCTAGCCCTGATTTTATCCAGGTAACACTTTTCTATTTGTTTCTTGGTTTACTCTTTTTTTTTTTTTTTTTTTAGTACTGGGGATTGAATCCAGGGCCTCAAGCTTGCTAGGCAAGTGCTGCACCACTGAGCTATATACCCAGCCCTTAAAAAAAAAAAAGAAAATAGTTTTTATTTTGAGACAGGCTCTTGCTAAGTTGCTGAGGCTGGCCTCAAACTTGTGATCCTCCTTCCTCAGCCACCGGGGTTGCTGGGATTTCAGGCATGCACCACTGCCTGGCTGGTTTACTCGTTTACTGTCTGCGTTTCTCATGAGAATGCAAGTTTCGTGAGGTCAGAGCCCTTTGTCTGTCTGTCTTCATCCTTCGTGCCTAGCACAGGGCCTGGCATATTTAAGTACCCATGAGATATTTGATCGAATGAATGTTATAAGTGAATGAAGCAGGCAGATGACCATGCTCCCAGGTAGCTGTAGAATTTGATATTGCTCCCTGTGCATTTCTTGCTCCTATTGGACCCGAAAGCTCAGCTCATCAGAAATCTGGAAGCAATGGTTGCTTTTCTAACTTTTAGAGCATCCAATCTGGTTGGGGGCTGGGCATGGTGGTGCATGCCTGTAATCCCAGTATCTGGGAGGCTGAGACGGGAAGACCGCAGGTTCAAGGCCAGTCTCAGCAACCTAGTGAAACCCTCGGCAACTTAGCGAGACCCTGTTTCAAATTAAAAAATAAAATAGAGCTGGGGGTGTAGCTTAGAAGTAAAATGTCCCTGGGGTCAATCCTCAGTACCAAAAAAAAAAAGAAAAAGAGTTGGTTGGTACCTTTGCTTTTCTCACTCTAACTTTACAGATGAGGGAAGAAGAGCCTGTTAAAGAAGGGACTCAGCCGGGCGTGGTGGCGCACGCTTGTAATCCCAGTACTTTGGGAGGCGGAGACCGGAGGATCCGGGTTCGCGGCCAGCCTCAGCTATCTCTCTATCTCTCTCTCTTTCTCTCTCCCTGTCTCTCTCTCTCTACCTAGTGAGGTCCTCCGCAACTTCATGAGACCCGGTTTCAAAATAAAGTATAAAAAATAGGGCCGGGGGCGTAGCACGAGGTAGAATGCCCCTGGGTTCAATCCCCGGTACCACAAAAAAAAAAAAAAAAAAAAAAAA
>PVJS01010885.1:0-38791 GCA_004027185.1 Glis glis
TTTTTTTTTTTTTTTTTTTTTTTTTTTTGCGGTACAGGGGATTGAACCCAGGGGCGTTCTACCTCCGCGCTACACCCCCGGCCCTATTTTTTTATACTTTATTTTGAAACCAGGTCTCACGAAGGTGCGGAGGGCCTCACTAGGTAGAGAAAGAGAGAGAGACAGGGAGAAAGAGAGAGAGCTGAGGCTACTCTCTCTCTCTTTCTCTTTCTCTCTCTCTCTCTCTCTCTGCCTAGTGAGGCCCTCCGCAACTTCGTGAAACCCGGTTTCAAAATAAAACATAAAGAAAAAAAATAGGGCCGGGGGTGTAGCGCAGAGTTAGAACGCCCCTGGGTTCAATCCCCGGTACCGCAAAAAAAAAAAAAAAAAAAGAGTATCTGCTTGGTGTCTGTGCCATACATACCTTCTGACACAGCTATTCTCTCCAAACTTGGCTTAGTTTAATTCATAAAAACAAAGGTTGTTTTCACTGATTTCTTATAGGTAGGTATGAAAACCTTGCACATAGCAATAGGCAGACATGTTTGTTAACAATAATTTTTCTCAGAAAATTATCTATATTTGTATAATATCGCAAGATATTTTGTCCATTATCATTCAAGGAAGCATACATTTTCATACCTCATGAAAACAATTATTTAAAATTCTACATTTTCAATAAAGACATAATTTTAATTTGCCTTATTTACTCATATGAAGGTAATAAGCCATAATTAGTAAAGAATGCACTCAGTTTTTTTTACTTTATTAGCAATGGGTGTTCATTATTCAACTTTCTGATTCTTTTGGCACTAATAGTACCATGTACTAGGAATAAATCTTGGGCTGGTAAACTTTCAAATCACATTTATCATGACCTAGTTAAGAGGAATGTAGTAATAGGAATAACTATATTAGAATATATCATTTCATATATGTGTACAAGTACATATATTTATGTATATACATATAATTATGTATACATATGTGTGTAAACAAATATGTCTGACTCTATCAATATGTCCATTTCTCTCTATACATGAACACTCATAGATAACATAAATATATGTACTTTCATATATGAAATCTGGTTAACATATAGGATTATTAGACAATCTTAAACATTACCTGGTACATATATTTTAAGCAGAATTTGGTTGCATTTAAATGAATAGAATCACAATAGGAAGTCTAATTTCTCTCTGGAAAGTAAAAATAAATACTTAATTAAAAAATCCAGTCTGTTCAGTTAATTAAGGACAACAAAAACAATCCTGGTCCTTATATAGTACAACATTTTAGGCCAAAAATAATCTAATGATAGCCTATTTAAGTAAATACCATCTGAAGAAAATATTGCTCACATTTTGTATTTCTTTTTTAAATATTTTTTTCTTTTCCCAAATGGCTTGCTTCTGAAAAATGAATAACATATATCATTAACAAAGCAAGTAAAATGCAGTATTGTAGCACATATGTAGGAAAAATTCATGATAGCCAAAGGAGATTTTCCATTTAAAGATTATAGGATTGCATTTAGAAACGGAGCAATTTAGTGTAATATATTCCATGAATATGTAATTTTCACCAGGTCAGCCTCATCTTTTTTTTTTTATTCTCTCTACAATGCCCAAATGAGCTCTTTACTTTCTATTTTGCATCAAAGACAAATTACTTCCTTTCTGTAGTCAGAAATATAAGAAATATAATGAAACTCAATGTCACTTAGCAAGCCCTCAGATAATAAAGATGGGTTACTCCAACTAGGTTTAAAAACTTTCATAGTAGATAAATAGTACCCATTTTGTTGCTTTGTTGGTTTGACTTAGTATGGAAAGAAATGAAATTAAAGGAATGTGTTAACCATATAATTTTTGTGAACATCTAAGTAAGTAATTTTCAATCTTTTTTTTTGTATGCTGCCCAATTACATAGGAAAAAAGTCTAATATTAAGTGACAGCAATAGTTGATTTCTCATAAATTACCATGTTAGAAAAGAATATACTGAAGGTCACTGAGATTCTGAATTTAGGAATTTAGTAAAATTTCCTCCCATCATATAACTTTGTGGGACTCCTGTAAACCCTTTATTCTAAATATGGATGGGAGTTCCAAAAATTTTTTCTGGGAGAATGTGTTCATTATTCACCTCCCTTAAGCTCTTTATGATTTTTAGTTTCTGTTACTATTGCTTTTTAAAAATAAACAATGATTAATTTTCATTCATTATTACACTCACTCCATTGTTTTTTTAACAAGTAGATATTTCAAGTTGTTTCTAAAGTATTTCAACCCTTAGTTTCCTAAACACATATACACAAAATTGTAATCTTTCAAACATAAGGACTACAAAAATAGTTATACCACATGTCCCAGGATAACTTATGTATACTGCGACACATTATTCATTACCTGTTGCCTGTCATTTTATGCCAGTGTTCTTTAAATACATTACCTACTAACATAATTTAAAAGAATACTTTCTTCTGATGATCTCTGTATAATTTCTGTTTCTTTGTAACTAAAGTCCCCTAGACATGAGCTGCTCTTGTGGTTGTATCCTCAAAGATTCTGTGCAACTTTTATTCTGAAATCTCCTGACCTATATTTTGACAAAAAGAGGTAAAGGTAGATATTCATTTTTCATTGCTCAAACAATTCTTTCCCAATTCATTTTCAGATAAAAATAATTTCCATTATTCAGAGCATTAAATATATATTATTTATTGTGTCATATTCAAAGTAATGATTTTTATGTATGTTGTTTGATCATTTTTATCATTTGAATTTTTTTGCATAGTTTTGGATGAGCATAAAATAAATAGTTTACTCTTTTCATACTGTTTAGCTTTCTTCTCTATTACAGCCCACATCTGTACATTCTTTTATTCTCTTTCTGCTTTCTGAAGCCAGATACACATTCTTTCTTTTTGAAAATGTATTTTAAACATATATTGTTTGCTTGTACCAAATTTGATAATTTGGTATTTCTTGCATTAAACATATTGATTTATAGTAAACAAAATTAAGTTTCCTCATAAAACCAATAATGACCATGACATTGTGTACTTTCCATGAAGTAGGCATTATTTTATACTTTTTCCATAAATTGGCTAATTAAACCTTTATAATAGAGAAAAAAATCAACGATGCAAACATTAAATTGACAGCCTTCCCTGAAATTAGGCAGGCTTTAAATCAGAAAGAATTTGGTCGAATAAACCTATGAACTCAAATATTACATGAAAAGAAAAGCAATGGCAAAGGATATATTCCTATAAAATATTAAAAGGGACATAGTTCATGTTGAAGTCCTATGACTGGTGTCATTCAGATGAAACATTCATACTCAAAGCACACAAGAGAATCACTATATACTTAAGACTTTTTTATCAGACACTAATTTATGCATATCTTCTTATCTAGAATGCCTTACTCTCTCTCTCTCTAAAACTACACCATTGGGTGTTGTTTTATATTTTTCTAATCATTTTTGTGTCTCCAGGTCAGTCTACTCTTAAGGCTTTCGACAAAATAATTCATCATAACAAAAGCATCTTTTTATCAATAATTTCTCAAAATGTAGGTACCCTTTGGGTAGGGGAAGAGTAGTTCACAAAGATATTGACATATTAAATCCAAGAACTTGTCAATGTGTTATATTACATGCCAGAAAATACTCTACATGGATGATTAAATTAAGGACCTTGAGCTTTTGATTTAATCCTGGATTCTCTGGATGGCTGAACCTAATTGCATAGATCAGTAAACGATGAGATCCTTTCCTGGCTATAGTAAGAAACGAAGAATGGACAGAAAGATGTAATTTGCTGGCTTTGAAGATATAAAAAAAGAGATAAAGAGCAAGAAATGTGGGTGGCCACTAGAATTTCATAAAGTCCAGGGAACAGATTTTTTCCCTAGAGCCAACAAAAGAAATTTAGTCAAGCTGATGCTTTGACGTCAGCCCAGTGAGAACCTCATCAAGTTTCGGACATACTGAACTGTACAATGAAACATTTGAATTTAAGTCACTGAGTTCGTAGAAATTTGTTGGGGCAGAGATAAAAATCTAAAACACGGGCAATGATGATAAAATTTTTGTCATTCTGAAAAATTTAAATACATTTCTTTCACATAATGTTATCTTTAAATCATACCATCGCTTCAACCTTCTCTGACATTTAGCTGATGCAAAGTCTCATGAAACTTTTATCATCTGTAACTTGGAGTAGGATCATCATGGGAGTTGGCATTAAGAACTGAGAATTTTTTTTCCAGATCTTGAGGAGATATAGTATATTGAATGGCAATTCTTCCAAGGAAATTGAGTAATCTATCATTTTCTTTATCGACCCATATATCCATCCACCCATTGATTTCTGTTAACAAGCTCAGGATAACTTAATTTGAAGACATGAATTTATCCATATTTGAACCAAACCAAGTTATGCCTAACTGTGAGTCTTTCTAATTTCAACACTCTCATTTATTATCGCTGTCAACCCGACAGGCAAATTGAGGCACACCAAGTGTGAGAACAAATATTTTATTCAAGTCAAATGAAGCAGTAATGAATTCAAGTTGCCCAAAGTGCTCCAAAATGGCATCCAAGGAATCTAACTATGTAAGTTGAAAAAAAAAAAAAAGAGCAAGAAGGTGGTTATACCACACCATTTGGTATCATTGCATGGTGGACAAGAATAGTATAGGTGGCTGATTGGTGGTCAGTCATTTTGTGTTATCTATTCTAGGTAAGAATTGTGATAAGCAGAAAGAAGGCATGCTCCAAGTTATTTTTATTCCAATGGTGTCAGTACATCTGCAAAGGAACTAAAGTAAAGTAATTAAAGGTTAAAATTCTTCATATAATAAAATTTTAGATTCCAGAAGGGCATGACTGCTCACCCATTGCCCATGTCCATCAGGACTGATAGGAATTAGCAGATGCTGTTTCTTGTATTAATGTCTTCAACATGTATACTATTTTCTACATGCATAAGTAGTCTCCCTATCATTTAAATACCGTCTCTCCCTGTAATTTAATTTATTGCTTTCTCTGATAAAATGACAGTCAAATATGACTAAGCTCCAAGGCATACAAAGCTGACTACATTCTTGTTAGCATTGCGACATTCCTTGAATCACCATTGCAAATATGGACTCTGTCCAAGCCAAAATGACTAGCTCTATTTCGTCCACTTGTTTCTGAATTTGAGCATCTCTGTATGGCTGTCCACTCTTTTGAAAGTTATCTACTTCCCTTGCTCCTTATCCCATCTACTTATTTACCTGTCTGACCATCTATCATCTGTTATCTAATTTAGATGATTTTATTTTATTCTAAAACTATATCAGAATTAGTCTAGATAGATCTTTAAACAGAAACAAAACGAATTATTTTATACTCCTGGAAGCATATTTAGAACTATCTTTGACTTTCCTACTAATTCTTTCTTACTTAAGGAAAAACAAAAACTTCACATTTTTTTTCTTAGAATTACTTTACTCAGTACACTAACATTTAATTGTATTCAGAGATACAGAGAAGAAAATATCAAATTCCAAACATATACTTAGAATGTGTTCAAGAATATTCTTCAAAATTTGTAAATAATGAATCTTACAATGTGCTGTTTTATGTAACAAACTTATTTATATTCAGTCATAAAAAACAGTTCCTGGAAGATATCTGTTTAGAGAACATGTATTGGTGATTAGAAGCCTGGACTTCAGATTCAGGGTATTAACTTGAAATCTTGGTCCTAACACTGCCTCATTCTTTCATGTATTCTTTGAGGTGGTGTTTTCTCCATACTGTGGCTCCTTATTAAATTACTGGGAAAAGTAAGTGGATTAATGCATTTCAGTACTAAAAACAGAATAAATTCACGATAACAAACTAACATGGAGCATTCTATAATAGAAAACTAAAATAATGTGAAATAGCAATTGAAACAGATACTGGGTGTACTTAGTGATAAATTGATAATGAATAGATAAGAACGATTTAAAAATCATGTTTTCTGCACTAGGATGGCATATAAACAAATACAATGTGGCATAGTACATTAATCTGCCTTAGTATCAAAATAACTATTTCTGTGATATTTACCATCAATAAAGAAACACAACAAAATCCCTAGAAATAGTGAAAATTCAAAACCTGTCCAGATAAAAATTGCTTTTATATTGATGCCATCTCTTGGGAAATGTTTGGAATTGAAATTCTTGTTTTGATCACCCTGACATTATTGTTCATTGGAATGAACATGAGAAATTGCTCATCAAAGACACATAAAATTCCTTCAAAGATTGGAATTTAAAACCTATCCCCAGAGCTTGTCTTAATATTAAAACAATTTGATAGCCAGGGTTTGAATCTAAGTCCTCATGGATTTTAAGAATAGTTTTCACACTGCTTACACAATAGAATAGGAAGATTAATATATATCTCTATTGATATTGAGATTTGGGAAATTCAGATTTCTAAAGGTACACATATTACTTATGTATACCTGTATGTTTCTGATAAACAGTATTTCCATTTTAATGACCAGCTTCATAAAAAGAGAGTTCATGGAATTAAAGAAGAATACATGTTTTATATAATCTTAGATTTTTAAATCAATAATGGCAAAACATAACTGTAATCTTTCTGTGAGATATAAAAATAAATGTAGCTCAGTACTTATTTACCTTCATTCTTGAAATTGTAAGGAGCACACAACATAGCATACTGCATTGGTATATGATGTATAATAATGTGACATAATTACTAATATATTAAGTGAATATATTTCCTGAGATTATGATCCTTAACGCTAAATTAGTAAGACTGAATAAAAATATCAAGAATATACATAGGGACTCTTTATGAATATGTTCTTCGTTTTCTTTTATTCATATGGGTACAAATTTCAGAGTAGATACTAGGTGTTCAGTGTGCATCTCTAAGAAAAGAGCTTGAGGCATTGCTACCCAATAAAATGAGTTCAGGGTAATAATCCTTAATTCAACAGTATTTCTTAAACACATGCTAGACAAATTTATTGTCATGGTTAACATAAATGTAATTAACACTCAAAGGAGAAGAAAGGAGATAATGTCGTTTCTCAATACATTTTATAATAAGCTTAAGCAGAATGGAAAGGAATATAAGGATACTTTTCAGGAAGAGAGAAGATCCATACACTGACCAAAATAGGAACACGGGAAGTAAGCAAGGGGGATATATGTGGACTGGTACAGAAGAAATGCTGTACATGAAGAGCTCAGAAAGACTCGTGGGGAATGCTTTACATAATATCAGAAAGGCATAATATCTTTGTGTTCAAATTTCATAAGGGAGTCATGAAGTGAAGCCGTTAAGCAAGTACATTACCTGATTTAGATTTAGATCCTAAGGCAATCCCTGTGACCATCGTGGGCGTAGGTTGCGGGTTGTGGGAGGTGGAAGGAGTAGGGAAGCCGGTGTCCAGATGAAAGAGGGGATAAAATCATGCCAAACAAAGTTTGTGCTGTCCAATAACCCAACTGACAGCCTGAGAAAGACACAATCTTGGCATTAGTAGATATAATAACTAAGTCACCAACCCCCAATTTATTGCCCCCAACCAACCAAAAAAAATAAAGTCATTTTTTAGTTGCAATGAGAAGTAGCTGTCATTTATTATTGTTTCTGATTAGGATCTTCTTTCTTCCAAATGACCAATAAAATTGAATAGCTGGGCTTCTAAGAAAGTACTATTTCAATTTTTTGGAAGAGTTTTTTTATTATTAAAGAGTAGTTACTCAATAAACTCCAGTGTAATTTATCAGAATTCTCCCATAAAAAGCAAATCTAAAGGTTGACTTGTTAATGTTTGTAAGGTCATTCCACGTTCCAAAAATATGGATATCCAAATCTATACAATGGTCATGATTTACCTGTAACTTCTACTGTAGACCCAAGTATACTCGTGATAGTATACACAGAGATGCATGAGGTTTAAATTAAGTCACTTGGGCAACTCAGCTTCTCTCAGCCTCTGTTGCCTTACCTATAAAACAAAGATAAGTAGAGTATCTTTTGTGAAAGGCTGTGAGTATTAAACTAGATTATATTAGATAGTAAACTTAAATGCATCACAATGACTTAAAAATATTAATACCACCCTTTACATGTTTTATATCATTTATACTTATTTTATGTTTATATCTATTGGTCATTATTTTTCACAACACAAAATAAATTTATGTAATTCATCTAAGAAACAAATGCGGGCGCAAACTTTTCTTAAAGTTGAACAGTACATATGGTTTTAGCATTGCACTGGTATTTTATAACATTTATTTTCTACTGCTTCTATTAAAAAAATCCCACAAAATTGGTTGATTAATATAAAAAAATAATTTAGCTTATAGTTCTGCAGCTGAGAAGTATAACATGGGACTCAATGGATGCATATTAAGGTGTCAGCAGGGCTTTGCCCATTCTGGAGTCTCTGAAGGAGAACTTGTCCTCCCTTCTTCAGCTTCTAGAAACTTATGAGACTTTCCTCCATCCTCAAAACCAGCAATGTTGCATTTTTGTGGGCCTTTCTTTTGTAGACACCACTGCCAGTGACTCTGTCTTTGGCCTCCCTCATCTACACAGGAAGACCTCTGCAATGAGAAAGGGCTCACCCAGATACCTCAGGACAATCATAAATTAAGGTCAGTTGATTAACAACCTTAATTCACTTGGAACCTTCATTGTCTTTTAACACGTGACCTGATACATTCACAGGTTCTGGAAATTATGACTTGGGCACATTTGGAAAACCATTCTAATAAATTTTGTGTATCACTAAGGAGTGTTATAAGTTTGATAATAATCCTTTTATAAGATAGTTACATCATTTAAGAAACTTTTTAGCTCTACCTTTTATTTATAAAGTAATGTATATTTTTGGTATCAAGAAGGATTCATCCCATTCTGAATGTCTCAGTTGTCTAACTATTCTTTTAATATTTGCTAAAGCAAATCTTTTAAGCTTCTTCCAACATAAAATTTTTAAATGGCTTATTCATATTTTTCTTTAAATGAGCAAAGGGAATAATCAAGCCACAAAAGACTTACAGTAACTCGGATGCCAAAGGGAAATTAAATATTTTTAATAAAATATCAAGGTGTAGTATTTTACATTTTGTGTTGTGTGATCTGTAATATAAATATGCCTGTCCAAGTATTAAGAAAGGAGAACATTGAGCAAAAGTCCTACGGGTCAAACGCAGGTGAAACAAAGTCAACGCAACTGCTTCACGAACAATTCTGAGACTTCCCCCAGGTTCTGGCACAGAGAACCAGACAATGAGAGAGTGTGCTATGCAGAAAAATGGCGTCTATAAACAAGAACCTGTGGTATCAGAACATGCGATATTCTAATCCTGACTTCGTCTTTTCACTTGCTGGAATTATCACAGATCCATAATTATTTATCTGTCTGACATTAAGCTATGTTACCTGTAAACAACTCTTTTTCCTGAGTAATACTAAAATAATTTTTTTAAAAAAAGACTTTAGAAATATAATATAAAAATAATGTGCACAGTATAGGTTGTCAACCTATTACCTTTGGGTAGAAAGGTCCATAATCCAATATACGCTTACAAATGATAATATTTATTATTATTATTATCATTATAGAAAACACAGACAGATATAGGTTTCATATGAAGATTTCTTAATCTTTTGTGTATGTGTGTGGTACTGGGGATTGAACTCAGGGTCATTTTACCTCTGAGCTACACCCCCAGCCCTTTTCATATATATTTTTTATTTTGAAACAGGGTCTTGCTAAGTTACCTCAAACCTGCGATCCTCCACTGTAGCATGTAGGCTTATTTTATTGTTTGATTTCTGCTTTAGTTTCCTCAAGACATCAACTTTATGAAAATTAAACAATTTGGCTTACTGACAATAACACAAGGAAAAATAGGGGAGTAGTAATTTCAGCTTTTCATATTTTGTTGTATTGTTAGTTTATTGCTTAGAATTAGCCTGTCTATGCTCTATGCCAAAATTTGTTTGCTGTTTTGTACTTTTGTCAGTGAGTAGCTAAAAATTGAGAAATACACTCATAATATTTATTATAATTCTTTTTTAACTATGGCTAAACTTTATCTTTAGACTATTATTTTCTTAGGAAATAAAGACCTATGCTAGATCCTCAGAATTGTAATTTTTTGAGTGTGTGTGTTTGTACGTGTGTGTTCACAAGCTTTGAATCGCTGTTTTCCTTTCATGTACATGCCCAAGAATGTTGAAATTATGTACCAGAACTAACATTTTAATGTACAATAAAGAAAAACATTATTTGGTAGATAAACTGTCAAACGTAATTGTACCTCATGTTGACTTTGCTGACCTATATCAAATCTTGAGGTAGATTTGATATCATTGTTAGAAATGGATTTTAGGGGAGTAGTAAATAAAGACTCTTGAACTCAAAAGTAACTCGTCAAGGCCCTTTCCTTTTGTGCAGAATGATACATGCACACCATAAAATCGGGGCAAGCACACAGCATGGGCAGTTGGCACATTCTTTTATCACCCTAACGCTTAGCCCGCTGTGTCATCCCCCATTGGCTGGGGGAAGAATTTGCAATCTAATTTGGTTGGCTGGTTTCCCCTGGGCAAGCTTTTTCTTTTTTCTTTTTTTTTTATCTTTAAGACAAAGAAGAAATAAGAAACCTATACCTCTGAAAGTGAAGCATTTTAATTCCTGGAAGTTGATTCACCATAATGGGAATAAAGTTTTAAAATTCGGGGAAGTAAAATTAAGTCAATTTGTCAAACAACAAAATTTTACTGGATTTAAAATTTACTATTTTAGCTTAGTTGCTGCTATAGTTTGGATCTGGAATGTCCTCAAAGTCCCATGTGTTGAAAGGTTAGTCCCTGGCCAGTGACACTACCGGGAGGCTGTGGAAACATCAGGAGTAGGGCCTACTTGGAGGATGTTGGTCAGTGGGGATGTGTCTTCCAGGGGTATATCTCATCCTGGCCCCTTTCCTGCTCCCTTGACTAAAATGAGGTGAGCAACTGTGTTCCACCCTGCCCTCTGTGTCATGATGTTCTTCCTAATAACAGGCCCAGAAACAATGGCGCCAAGTGTCCATAGACTTGAAACCATGAGCAAAAGTAAGCCTTTCTTCCTTTAAATTGATTTATCTCAGTTATTGCATGTGTGAATGTGTGCACAGGGTCCTAAGGATTGAACCCAGGGGTGTTCTACCTCTGAGCTACCCTCCCAGAATTTTTAATTTTTCATTTTCAAACAGGATCTCGCTATGTTACTGCACCCGGGTCTCGAATCTGCAGTCCTTTTGTCTGATCCTTCCAAGTACTGGGGTTACAGGTATGTGCCACCATGACTACCTCAGGTATTTTTGTCAAAAGAATGAAAACCTAACACAGATGCATTTTAAAATATTTAAAGTTTAAATAACTAGATATTGAATTGTATTCTTTGGATTCTTCCAGGCCACCATCTTCAACGGAGAAAAATTTAAGAATGGATGTTGTTCTTCCTAAAATTACAGCTCTGTAAACTAGAATCTATTTGAAACCATTGGCACATTAAAATTTGTATAAAATTGCTGTGTAATTAGATGATAGGCATTTTAAAATGCTATCTAGACACTTTGAGGGATGAGTTTTTAAAACTCTGAGGTTTGAATTTCATTTTGTTACGACCATAGGAAAGCTCAGTTTTAAGCACAGTGTCAGGGGAGAAGGTTTTCTTCTGCTTCGCTGGATCCCACCACCTATTTCCCTACCAACAAAAAATAAATACATAAAAACTAAACTAAAAATGAAATCACAAAATTATCTCCACTCCTGAGGTGATAAGCCTTTAACTTCATTCTTTATTCAGCTTTGTGGCTTTATTTAATTTCTAAGAGAGAGTGAGAAGGCTAAATTTTAGAATCTAATGTGTCCCTAGTCAGGCAAATGTGCAAGAAATTACTCCTGAAAATCTTTTTTTTTTTTTTTTGCGTTACTGGGGATTGAACCCAGGGGCGTTCTACCTCCACGCTACACCCCCGGCCCTATTTTTTATACTTTATTTTGAAACCAGGTCTCACGAAGTTGCGGAGGGCCTCACTAAGTAGAGAGAGAGAGAGAAAGAGACAGGGAGAGAGAGAGAGACAGAGAGACAGAGACAGAGAGAGAAAGCGCTGAGGCTGGCCGTGAACCCGGATCCTCCGGTCTCTGCCTCCCAAAGTACTGGGATTACAAGCTTGCGCCACCACGCCCAGCACTCCTGAAAATCTTTATAGCCTTTATGGAATTTTACTGTATAACTTAAAAAGAAAAATCTGAACCCCTACTTATATAAATACACACACACACACCACAAATACATTTGTACTATATGATATATATATATGATAAAATTGGGTAATCTATTTTTTAGAAGATGGATTGGTCAAGCCTGTCCAGAGAATCCAACCAGTAGAATATCCTGACATTTGAAAGGAGATCTACTGTGAGGATGAATGAGCCTAGGACCCCAGAACCAGGACCTCCCATGTCAAAGGGCAGGAGATTTGTGGCCCTGCTCATTAAGAGAGAACGTGTTCTTCCTCTACCTTTTTGTTCTATTTGGGCCAAAACAGATTGGATGATTCTGGCCCACTCTGATGAGGGTAGATCTTCTTAACTTAGTCTGCTGATTCAAATGCTAAATTCTTCTGCAATTACCCTCACAGTCTCAACTAGAAATAATGCTTTGCCTGTCCTCTGTGTACCTCTTAGCCCAGTCCAGTTGATAACAGAAGATTATTACACAAAAAAAATTCTTCTTAAAAATAAATAAATTACTTTATAGCTCCAGGAATTTATTTTGCCCATGTAATCTACTTAGATTTAGCAAATATTCACAAATCAGTCAGCCGATGTGGTTTATGTCCTATATTTTTGAGGAGTTTTTACTCTAAAACCGTAATACAAAATATTGTGAAAATATTCACAAATTAGTCAGCTGATGTGGTTTATGTCCTATATTTTTGAGGAGTTTTTACTCTAAAACTGTAACACAAAATATTATTAATCAATCTGGTATTGTAGGAAAGCTGAATTTTCTTAGCACTTGAAGAAAAATTATTTAATTCTTTGCAAAATTGAACTATGGTTACTTACTAGTAAACTTTTAATTTTCCTTCAGTTATGAAAATTGAGAGATAATTTTGAAATGTACTCATATTTAACAATAAAACATAGGAAATAACTAAAAAGCTTGAGAATCCTTAGAGTGGTGCGAATGTGGTGCTATAAAATTTAAATTCCAGCCTAGTTATTATTTCTTTATCTCATCTTTAAGAATTTGCTGACAAATGGTGTATAGATTTAAGAAAACAGAATAAATTTAGAAATAATAATGAGGATTTGGGCTCAGAAAAAAATATTGACATAGATTTCCAGTTGGCTCTGAAATATTATGAAATTTAAAGAAAAACAGCATTAGGCTGGGTGTGGTGGCACACGCTTGTAATCCCAGTACTTGGGAGGTAGAGACTGGAGGATCTGGGTTCGCGGCCAGCCTCAGCTACTTAGTGAGGCCCTCTGCAACTTCGTGAAACCCGGTTTCAAAATAAAGGATAAAAAAAATAGGGCCGGGGGTATAGCGCGGAGGTAGAATGCCCCTGGGTTTAATCCCCTGTACCGCAAAAAAAAAAAAAAATACCAGCATAAATTTGTACTCAGAGTGTATATGTGGACTATAGTGATGAACAACACACTTTTATTCATTAAAGGAAACATTTGAAATTTCTAATTTTTTCTTTGTTGGAGTGTACATCTGTGTGCATATGTGTAAAAGGGAATTACATTTACATGCTATTATAAACATGCTCTACATATTTCTATATAACATATGTATATTAGCTGTATATAATAGCACTGATTATATCAAATGTATATAGCACTGTATGTCAAAATGTCTTATGTAAAGAAAACTTTCAACATAATGTCATTTTTTGCAGATATCATGCTTTTATTGACTCTCATGTGTATGTGTGTGTGTGTGCACACATGTGCACAGCTTGTACTCGTGGTATTTTCTGTGGCATGATTTTACCTTATTTCTGACTTGGCAATGTCCCTTTTATTTTCCTATTCCCCATCAAGTGTCTCCCTTCTTCTGGATGATTCTCTGAATTGACCAAAACCCATACAATATTTTTCATGCAGATTTGCCAGTCATTTTTGTTGCTCGCTCCTAAGGACTAATATAAATATAGGCAACTCTTCATTATAGGTGGGACAAAAGTCAGCATATATTCCAAGAACTATGGAGACAATATTTGTTCTTCAAAAGCCAAGTTACACCAGAACAAAAAGATTTGTTCTTCAAATGCAAATATTGGAAACATAAGGCAAGTGTAGAACCTAGATAGGGAGATAAAATGAGGAACAAAAAAGATCGAAGAGAAAGTTAGACTGATGTCCTTGGGGAGAAATGATACTAAGGGTGACATATTATCTTCTATACCAGCTAGAGTCACGTGTACAAGGAGAGACACAGCCCCTTTCCTTAGTCTAAAGTGGAGGGACTTCGCTCCTGGCTAGTCACATATCACTATCCCAGGCAGATGTGGAACATCTGTTGCTTGCACCTGAGAAAGCTAATTAGTTCATTAAATTCATAGGACTGGCAGGAAAACAAGCCTGAGGTATAAGATTTGCCTCAGCCAAGTTGTATGCTATTCTACCAGAATGAATGTGGATTTTAAGCTCTCTCACTAGGAGGAAAGAAGGTAAACAAAGATTTTATTTCAAGCCAGAAGAAGTATAGAAGTAACCTAAAGGAAAAGTATATGTACTAGCAAGGGGAAGAATGCATGCTTCTAGTTTCTTTTAATCATTGTTATTATTTTAAATAAGGTTGTATCTATTTGTGGCAATATTACTAAATTAGACTTCTTATATAAAATAAAAATTTATGATCTGTACTTACAATTATCTATTATAAATTGTCCCTGATTTTCTAACAGCACATATAAAGGCCCAGTTCAACTGTTAATTTAGGTCCCCAAGGTCAGAATCCATACATTGCAATGATTAGGTCTTGTTTGCTGGTTCTGTAGAAAGTATATTTATGTGAACCACATTTCCCTCTCATAATTCACATAATTGTGGCAAACTCAGAATGCTAAAATTAGCCCAGCTACAAGGTCAAATTTTATTTTACACTACAGCTTTTGATTAGGTAACTTGCTAATGTAGTTTTCTTTTTATATATTAAATATAAAATCTTATTTCTGCATGTACCAAACAGAGAGCACTTAGTTATGTGCAGAATATACAGTAGCTAAAGAAACCTGAGTTGCAATTCAAATTGTAGAAATTTTAAAATACGGAATATTTGTAATTTTTAAAAAAATATATTCTAACACTTAGCTTTGTTGTAAAGTGATTGTTCTCAACAAATAAAGCTTTAAAAACACTTAGTAATATATCGGTGTTTTGAGCAGAAAAAGAGTGTTGGAACCAAAGTAAATCACTTGTATCAAAGCTAAAACTAATGAATTTGATTTTATATTGTCATATTAACACATTGCAATATGTGAAAAAGGAAGAGATTACATTTGCAAATTGAAAAAAATGCATTAAAGACACAAATGATATCGTAGGGGAAAAGAAATGTTTAATTACCTTATAAATGAAAATTTGCTTTTGTTTGTTTAAAACTGTATTTTAAACATTTTCTTAGGGCCACTTGAAAGAAAAAATATTCCTTTTTTCCTTATAATAAACTGTGATCTAATCACAAAATTTCTAAGAATCTTGAAGTAAAGAAAAAAGAATTCTACAAAAGGAGAATAACTGCTTGGTCATTATGTAATTAATATATTCTCGGAAACTGTGATGCAAAATGACCCAATGCTCCTTTTTTTTTTTTTGTGGTACCAGGGATTGAACCCGGGGGCATTCTACCTCCGCCTACACCCCTGGCCGTATTTTTTATACTTTATTTTGAAACCGGGTGTCACGAAGTTGCGGAGGGCCTCAGTAAGTAGAGAGAGAGAGAGAGAGAGAGAGAGAGAGAGAGAGCTGAGGCTGGCCGCGAACCCGGATCCTCCGGTCTCTACCTCCCAAAGTACTGGGATTACAAGCGTGCGCCACCACGCCCGGCCCCAATGCTCCTTTTAAACGTTTGTACATGGCTCTGTAAATAGCAATGTCTTTCATTTGTGAGGTTAATAAAGCTGGTATAGAAAGAGATACTTTTCTTTTTGTAACCTCTTAAGCATCACATAGCCATTACATAGAAACATAAATAGCTATTATCTCTACAAGTCATAATTTACCACAGAATACATATATTTAAAGACACAGTTTCAACCTGAATCAGAAATCATTTTTTATAGGCTGGGTGAAGTGGCACAGGCTTGTAATCCCAGTACTTGGGAGGCTGAGACAAGAAGACCACAGGTTCAAAGCCAGTCTCAACAACTTAGTGAGGCTCTCAGCAACCTAGTGAGACCCTTTTTCCAAATAAGAAATAAAATAAGACTGGGGTGGAGCTTGGAGGTAGAATGCCTCTGGGTTCAATCCTCAGTACCAAAATAAAAAAAAGGGAAATCATTTTTTATGTCTCTTAATCATAAATCAATCGATAACTGCGAATATTCTTCCAACTGCAAATATAAGTAGGAGTTCTTCAGAAAATTTAATGGAAAATCTTGTTCAATAACGTGAAATACCAAAAAGTATAATATTTGTTTGTGATTATTTTAGCTCATCTTGAATGTTTACATCAAACTAAGCTTTCAAGTATCAATACTATAAATTATGCTATGAGGCCAGTCAATCACAATAATAATATGTTACAATATGGTATAATTTACCTGGAAGTATAAATAATTTTATCCTGGAAGTTGCCATATGGATTACTTTTCCATGAAATTTTCTAACGGAAGCTTGTTTTTCAATAATATGGCTGGAAGTCACCTATTTTTAGATATCATCTAAGCAATGTCATTGATGCTCTTTGAGTAGGACTGAGACGTAAGAAGGGAGGAAATTTTATTTACCAATGAGTTCATGGTACAAATTGAAATGGGATATTATAGTCTATTTTCATGTATTCAAAGCCCAGCCTACTGGCTTATTGGTGTGCGTAAATTTACACAATATTCATTATCATTGATTGCCCGGGTGCCATGAGCTAGCTGATCATTCTGCTCATTTTTAAAGACTATAACTTTTTACAAATACCCCAATATATGACTATATTGAATTGTTTTTAAGTCTTTATTTAATACATGAAATATGGATTCTTCAGTGTTTTTCAAGTTAAAGTGACCTTGGTAAGCCATTAACTTGCCAGAGCTCAATTTTCGTATTTCCAAGATGTGATAACAATACCTGCCCCTGTTTACTTTGAAGTGGGTAAAATGAAAAAGAGATAAGACAGATTCTCCTAGGGCCTAAAATAGCTCTCAATAGTGAATAAAATATAGAAACAGAATTAACTTTTCCCAGCCACTAAGTAAAGATGAAGTTACTGTATGTATCAAAATTATATAGAAGCTGGAAGAACAAATGCAACATAAATATTGTTAAATGTACATAAATATTGAATTAAACTTTACTTTGATTCGGAAATACTAAAGACTGATTTTTCTGTATCGTAAACATAAGCTCAAAAAGAAAAATGTAAAAAGGAAGATGTTAGTATTAATAAAATAACACTATTAAATAATATTACTTTGTGAGCAGCTTTCAGTTTATAAATACCACCATATATTTTATTCAATTTGATTCTCCAAATAAGTGGCCATTTCACCCTCCTGTAGCAAGAAAATCAACGCCTTTCATCTCCTCTCCCTTTGAAACATGCGCAAAAATACATAGACCAAAAAATGCATGTATTGATGTCAAGAAATTCTATTTTAGAGAAAACTATGTAATTTCTTCCAGACTTCAGATGATAATTAGGTTTAGAAAAGCCTAATCTCAAACATAATTATAGTAATTTAACAATCTTCATTAAAGCTTTAAAATCAAATCTTGACCATAGGGAATAATAGAAAATAAAATAAAAGCTAAATCAATAAAATTACCAGTTTCATGTTATAGAAAAAATTAGAACAAGGGTAAAATTAATGATCAGTTGTTATTACAAATTTTTCTATATAATTTTAAACTGTTACCATTCCATAGAATTTTAGATATTAATCAAGTAAATGTTGACTAAATGTAAAGGTCAGAAGGTATTTGAGTTTTTTGTTCTTCGTATTCAGAAAGATAGGATGTTTAAATGGCAAATTTCGTTTTCTAGATGAAGTCATGTTGGAAATCTAAAGATTCTTTTTTGATTCATGCAGAGTCATGTATTAACCACTTGAGATTTGGATAAAAGGGATTTAAGATTCCTCCTTTCTCATTTAGAGATAATTGCTTTAATAACTTACTCTCCAGTTTGTCTTCAGAAAATCAGCTTTCTAAATTAGTTGTCTATCGAAGGTCCTCAGGTGTACACAATGTCAAATTTAGCATTAACTCAAGAGTATTTTCTATCAAAAGAAGAAATTCCATCTGTGTTCAGTTTCCATGCATGGCTGCTGAAATATATTTAATCTCCAAATCTACATTAATCATTAGGTGAACAAAATAGACAGAATGACAAGTTAAAAGATTCTCTCCTTTCTCTGCCCAATGGATGTAGAACTTCCTGTAAATAGTTGGTCACTACTAAAAGTCTTCCACTGACATTATGTATATATGTGACATTACCAGTGCCAATTTCCGTATCATGTACAGAAATGAGAGGGAGTGAGGAGGGAGCCTGAGAGAAGCTCACCAAGTGCTGTGTGCATATGTGACCCTTTCACTCTGAACTACATTATGATGTGAGACTACAATGCACCAATAAAAGTATATTAAAACAAATTATATATATAGATAATATTAACATATTTGATTAATAGTATTTTGTTCTATTGTTCTAAGGTTTTACTTAAATTACATTCACACCCATTTAGTCATTTTTCCCAGACATAAACTAGAGTAATGAAAATCTTTCAGACAATATTTGACTTGAAGTATGAAGACACAAAATCTCTGCTTGTAGGGATGACTGCCCCTCAGGACTCAGATTATGACTGCCACCTTGCTATAATCAGAATTTAACAGTGGGATAAAATTTGCTACTGCAGAGCTGATGGCTCCTTAATGTTTTCACAGAAACACACTCTTAGTAACCACATCCATCTTGGATGCTTTAATTCTCATAGTTATAGCCATAAAATACAGATTGACCCCTGCACCAATCCTTCCAATCATTGTGTTCTTGGTTTCTCTGTTTCTGATTCTATATCTTAGCCTTCATGCTAATTTATTTTATTTTATATTTTGGCACTGGAGATTGAACCCAGGTGCATATACTTCCAAGCTACACCCTCCACCTCTTTTAATTTTTTTAATTTGAAATAGGGTTTTGCTAGGTTGCTGAGGGCCTCACTAAGTTGCTAAGGCTCCCCTCAAATCTGTGATCCTCACAAGTACTGGGATTATAGGCATATGCCATCATGCCCAACTACTCCAATTTATTTTAATAATGACTCCTAATATATTCTATTTTCACAATGCTTTGGTACTTTACTGTAATATTTGATATTATAAAATTGATGAAACAAAAATATAGCATACTTCAAACATGTAGATAAGAGCTAGATTTTCAAATCTTAAGTACATAGGTAATTTTAATTTACTGTTATAACTTTTATAATCCCTCAACAATGCATGAAAAACATCTTTTGCTGTTGAAAAACTTTGAACATATATGGAAAAGGACAATCCATGTAATCTTATGCAGCAATTTGACTCCTGGTGCACACTAAGCATTCAGTAAAACAGTTGTGTTATATTTTATTAGTTTTTATTTCCCGTAAAGTGTCCCATATTTTTTTCCAGGCAAGGTAACATTAGCAATTTTTTCAATGATAAAAACTATTTTAAATGTAAAATAAACTATGAAGTTCATATTTATAGGAACCCAAATCAGACAATTTCCTTCATTTATGGATGATATATCACTAAAAAGAAAAAACAGGTTTTATTTCTCATAAAATTATGATGCTCTTTTTTTACATATGAATAAACTTATCATCTAATTTATTCAACGTTTAGAACTATGCTTTAAAATAGTTTTTAGCTACATAAATGTATGAGTCACTGAATTCCAAAACTGCTGTGTGCTAAGAATCTGAAATGCTTTCTAAATTCTACAGTTGAAAATGGACATCTGAAATAGCTTTAATTTTTTTTCCTAGACTACACATTAGCTGTGCACTTAAATAAAAGGAAAATGAGGTGATTCCTCCGAGTTATCTTTTTGCTTTTAGAAATAGAGTGATGATATTTGGAAAACTGTTAAGCAATTAAAATGATTTATCTTCTAGGGGCCGGGCGTGGTGGCGCACGCTTGTAATCCCAGTACTTTGGGAGGCGGAGACCGGAGGATCCCGGTTCGTGGCCAGCCTCAGCTCTCTTGCTCTCTCTCTCTCTCTCTCTCTCTCTCCCTCTCTCTCTCTCTCTCTCTCTCTCTCTCTCTCCTCTTAGTGAGGCCCTCCGCAACTTCGTGAGACCCGGTTTCAAAATAAAGTATAAAAAAATAGGGCCGGGGGCATAATCCCCAGAACCGCAAAAAAAAAAAAAAAAGATTTATCTTCTAATTCATGAAATTCTAGGATGAATAAAGTACATAGGAAGTCAGAATAAAAATATGCTCTATGTTCAGGTCTATAAAGCATAGTATATATGAAATGATCAGTTAGAACAGAATATCACATAATTGGCAGATAAAATAGGTGATTTACCATTGGAAAGCATATTCTAGGCAGGTGAATATCTTTCTAAGAAAGATAGTAGAAGAAGACTGACAGTAGAGTAAGCTACTGCTTTAGAATAAAAAATAATGTTAAGTGTAATATGACAGATTATAAAATGACTCCCAAGCAAGCAATGACAGAAATTTAAATGTGATACATATATAATTAAGAGTTATGCGGCAGAGGATACTAAGATAAAAAACATCAGTGATAGTTTTCTTGTTGTTGTTATTGTGAAAAACTTTCTGTCTTATTAGACAACAGAATCCCTATGGAGAAGCAGCATGGGTCTCCCATAGAAGCACTAAATTTGATTGCTGTACAATCAGTCCATTTGGAATCTATCCTCTTATAAGTGATAGTAATTAGTCTTTTTGGTGAACTTAGTTGGCCTAAAAATAATCATTTCTAAACTTTTGAGCTGAAACATGATTTGGAAAATAATGTTTGAAGAGATAATGTTCTCCATAACTTCATTGCTGTTTTTTCTGTATACAATGCATAGATTTCTTCTCACAGGGTATGAGTCAGCATATTGGTATTAATGTGTGTGAAAGCATTTGATTTAAACATAAATCTAAAAAATCAAGTCAAATACTTATGGCAAAGGGGATTTCTGAGTACATGAAACCTCCGCCCTGCTTCAATTCTCTTACTTAGGCACACAAATTCAGAAAGCGAAAAACAGGCCTACTGGCAGCAAACCTGAATCAAGAATTAGAAATTGAAACAGAAACCACAGGTCACCAAATTCTACTGGTGAAGTAAGAAAACTATATAACAAACTGTGAGACCAACTAGGTTGAAACTCGGCACCAGTGCATTCAGGTTTACATGTATCATGACAAGACTACTGATGTACTGAACTGTATTGGTATTGATCAGGGTTCACTAGAGCAACAGAACTCACAGGACACTTATATGGAAAAAGGGGATTTATCAAATCAGCTTACAGTCCAACGCAGTGCAGTCCCATGTTGTTGACTGCACGTGGAGAGCCGGAGGAACCAGCAACTGGTCGAACAGTCCAGGAGCTGAAGTCTCAGAATTGGAGCGACCACGAATTCAGAACCAGTCTAAGATGAAAATGTCAGGAAACTCTGGAGAAATGATGGTGAAGGTTCAGTTTGAAGAGTTGAAGACTGATATCTCAGAAAAGAGCAGGCATGCTTTCTTCAGGAAGAACCACGCACGCCTTCACGTGACTTTCTCCTTCTTTTATCCAGCTCCTGTGCCTATCACAACCATGTGAAGTACATTCAGGGCAGGACTTCCCCTTCAATCGGCCATGACATAAACCAATCATCGCATCGACATACCCAAAGTCACAGAATCTTAGGAGTTTCATGATCCAGTCCAGTTGACAATCCAGACTCACCATCACATGAATTAAGGGTAACCTACACAGAATGGGTGGTGTCTAGTGAGTGGACTTTTAGAAATGTAGTCCTATAGAAGTTGGACTGATCCCTTTACTGCCACAGGCCAGTTCGCTTTACTTTGTAACAAGAGCAAGTATGAGAAGTCTTTTCCATTCACTTGGTTAAAGCAACAAAGTAGGAACTATTCCAATATCCATATCCATCAGGAGTAGAATAGATAAATAAATTGTGGTATGTTCATACAATGACATATTATACAATAATGACAACAGAAAGCTACAATACAAACATGGGCGTATCTTGCAAATAGTATTTTATGTGATCTCAAAGTACTATACACATATCACTTTCTCTTTTAAAAATTTAAAAATTGAAGCCAGACGTGGTGGTGCACACTTGTAATCCCAGTACTTGGGAAGCTGAGACAGGAGGATTACAGGTTCGTGACCAGCCTCAGCAATTTAGTGAGGCCCTCTGCAACTTAGGGAGACCCTATTTCAAAATAAGAAGTAAAATAGGGCTGGGTGTAGCTTGAAGATAGAATGCCCACGGGTTCAACCCCCAGCACCAAAAAACAAGATCAAAACCAAAAAACAAACAAACAAAAAATTGAACATAGCACATGCTTCCATTCAAATATATACTGGCTAAATTGATATTTGTTATTTTCTGATTAAATGTGCGTGCATGGACTGAATTTAAAAAAAGAAACCAAAACATTTAGCTTTGTTGAAGCCATATTTCCTCTTTCTTTCCTGAGCCATTCTTATCATTAGAAATGAAAATATGAATGAATATTTTGTCAAGGTCCTTCTATACACCAATTCATCAAATCCATGATTACCAATTATGTGGAGTTCACAGATTCTGTAAAAGTATTTTTAGGCAATAGAACATACAACCTTAATCTTTGATATCTTATGGCATTGTTATCTTCAAAGTCTTATCTATCTAGCACAAGCATCGGGTATTATAAGCTAATATGCACATTTTATAAAATACTTTACTTATTATTGTAATAATTATTTTGAATGTTATGATTTTAAAATAGTCAGTGTGAGGAGAACATATTTTAAAACTAAGTGTGTTTAGAGGTATGCTCCATGAAACAGAAGTCAAATTTGTAACAGATCATTAGAGGTGTCAAAATCTAGTTACTACAGAGCCATTAAAATGAGCTTATTTTAGCTATTTAGTAATTGGTCATATTTATGACCACTTAGAGCAGCATCAATCAGTTAACTAAACAAAATAAAGTGACAACTGGCTGTTAAGGAGTCTAGAATAATTGTCAAATATAACACTGGAATACTCAGACACAAACAAAATAAACTCCTTAAAGGAAGTAAAAATAAATCAACCTAATTAAATGAAATAGTTGTAGCAAATGTGACAATAAAATTTCTCATCTTGCTCACTTACCAGCAGGAAGAGGCTTAAAAGCACAGTTCTTTTGGTCCTACTGTAAAACATTACTGATATAAAAGAAATGTAATTCCAATTTTTTCATAATTTTTTAGAAAATATCACTTCATAATTTTGAGCTCCTTTAAGAAAACATTAAGAGGGTCATATACAGATTTAGTATAAAGAAATATTTTAAATTACATAGTTGTTCAATTTGCTCAATGTACCTTCACAAATAAAAAATAAATAAATTTGTTATATTCCTATAATAGCTTAGAAATGTTAATATGCCATGATTACAATGATTTTTATGAATATACTATATTTTTCTCTATCACAGAGATGGAATAGTAAAACAATAAAGTGTAATAAAATTGGTTAAAATGAAAAGCAATAAGTTTTAACCACACAATGACTTATCTGTGACAAAGTTATCAAGAGAAATGCTTCGGCTCACCATAGTAACACAGAGCCTTCCGGCCTAAGCTTTTGCAAAGATGAAAGAGAGCACTATCTTTTGCCTTTAATTATTGCCTAATTGACATTAATTTGTACCAGTTTGCTAAATCTCCCAGCTATCTTCATTTTAAGATTCACTTATTGAATGGAATGCTTTATCTCCAATGAAAAATGCAAATACTTAATAGGGAATAGTTTAACGTAGAATGATGTTCCTTTCTCCCCCAAATCATTATCTGCTCAGTTGGACTTCAGTGGCTTTTCATCTACTAGTTCTCTCTTTCTTTGAGACGAGGGCAGCCAATTCCCTGAGGTTCCAAGTTAAGGATAACATATCCCGACAACATCAGCTCTTTCTAAAGGAAGTTGGGAAGTCATTGTAACCCATGTGCCTATCTGAGAAGCACTGTATTTCCCTCAAACATCTCCTAACAGTACCTTATACATTACAGCTCATCAATGTTTCTTAAATATCTATCCTGGGGAAGCCAGCTGAGCAGATCACAGCCCAAGTTTTCTTTTTTAAATCAGGGCACCAAACTTTAGCATCAATTCCTGTAAGGTAAATTGTGCTCCATCTGGTAATTATAAAGCAACAACAACAACAAACCTACTGGGTATTTTATGATAAATTTGATTGGGTAGTGAATCAAAATTCTGAAACGGAATCTACCATATTGTTCAGTGATGTTTATTATTGTTCAGCGATGTTCAGTAAATATCTTGTTAAACACTGTTAACTGTGTCTCAAAAGAAGTTGCCTCAAAACTATTTAGAAGCAAATCAAAAGGAGATAAAGAACTAGAGGAAAGTTGGCAACTTGTTATATAGTCACTTGTCATTTCTTTTGAAATAAAAGCAAAATGGCCTTTAGAAGGGTCTCATGATTAGCCAGCCCTCTACCATTAACCATTTTGATTAGCAATGGATAAAGGTGGTTGCTCAGCCATAATCTAAGCCATGTTTGTCCACCCATCTTTTTGAAATGTTTACAAAGATGGTAAACCAACATGATACTTAGTTGATTTAAGTGATAAAATTTAATTGGCTATTTTAGGTGAATTGCCTATTAATACAAATTTTCTACTCAAAAATGATGACAATAAATCCAAGGTTTTTGTCTGATCATTTTATTTTTCAAGAATTAATAAAACATTTTCTGAGCTTGCAATTATTTTGGTACATGCAATGAGGAAGATTTCCAAATTAATTTGTCATGATGTGATTAATTAAAAGTTTATTTTTTCTTCTGGCATGGTGGCACACATCTGTAATCCTAGTTCTTGGAAGGCTGAGATAGGAGGTTTGCAGGTTTGAGATTAGCCTCAGCAATTTAGCAAGACTCTCAGCCACCTAGTGAGACCCTATTTCAAATAAACAAAAAACAAAAAGGATTAGAAATAGAAAACCCCTGAGTTCAACCCCCAGTACCCCCCCACACACCAAAAAAACCAAAAACACTACATTATATCTACTGTACTGTACACTAGATTTTTACATGTATTTTAATTGCTTTATGAATTAAACCATTTCTTATTTGTGTTAATAATCAAAATTATTCTTAATTTTCCAACTTTACATTGTCCCTGCTTTTCTCTATTTTATTGTATTTTTATACTTTTGTGTGTTTGCAGGTGTATGTGTTTGTGTGTGTGCGCGCTCTCCTGGGGATTTAACCTTAGGGCATTCTACCTTTCAGGTACACTCAGAACCCTCTTTTATTTTTTATTTTGAAACACGGTCTCACTAGGTTTTTGAGAGTCTCACTATGTTGATGAGGCTGTCCTTGACATTTGCAATCCTCCTGTCTCAGCCTCCCAAGTACTGGGATTACAGTTGTGTGCCACTATGCCCAGCTATATTTTTATACTTTTAAGAGCTTTGTAATATGCTTTCCCATAGCCAAAAAAAGCTTATGTCTAAATTTAAACTAAATTGTTTTATTGATATAAGAATTTATATGTTTATAATATTGTCTTTTTCTTTGTAAAAAAGCATTTCACATTGTCCAGTTTCTTTAAATGATTTTACTGGTTTGAATCAATAGTATTGTTTTTTTTTTTGCAGTATTGGCGATTGAACCCAGGGGCATTCTATCTCTGAGCTATTTTTTTATTCTTTATTTTGAAACAGGGTCTCACTCATTTGTGGAGGACCTCACTTAGTAGCTGAGGCTGGCTGTGAACCTGCAATCCTCCTGTCTCAGCCTCCCAAGTACTGGGATTACAAGTGTGCACCACCAGGCCGGGCTGAATCAATAGTATTTTAAAGCTTTTATACTAAGGTACTCGTTACCCTTCAGAAGACTTTAATATGTATGTGATTAATCACTTAATTGCTATTGTAACCAGTATTTTGTTGTTGTTGTTTAGTATTGGGGCTAGTTATTATTGATACAGAGATAAACTATTGACATTTGTAGACATAGTTTCAAAACTAATCTTATACACATTTGTTATTACATGTATTAATATTTATTTGACTGTAGTATTGGTTTGCCAAATACTAAATTATATTATATTTAATAATGATAAATTTGTCTCATTTTTATTATTTTAATTGATTTCTTTCTCTTGAATGCTTGAATTTACTGGTAATTTCAATATGTTAAATAATGGTTATGTTTTGATTCTGCTAGATCTAATTTAATTCTGCCTTAACCTTCTGTTCTTTTCAACATTTTTACTTCTGTTTTAGGTTTATCCCTTCACGGGTAGAATGGAGAAAGCTAGAGAACAAGAGAGTAAGTGAGAGTGAGAGAAAGTGCAAAGAAAAAAGATGAAAAACATGAATAGAGGGAAACAGGGAAGAAAGGGAGAGACAGACAGGCATGTCTGAGAGTTTCACTGTGGTGTCAAGACATTTCTTAATAATGACCCTCCTTATGTTCGTTCCTTGACTCTGCATCTGTCAAATCCCACGACAGCTGCCCGGCGTGGGGCAAAACGGAGATAATATTAGAGAAGCAGACATTAATACCAGCTCTGCTGATGTTAGGACAGTTGAGAGGTAAGAAAGAAGGCAGTAGGACAGAAACAGTTACTGAATGGAAATATGGAGGATCATAGAGGACAGACAAGTTAATTATGACTAGATTTGATCCCAATGTGTGTTACAGCCATGTTAATCCCTCCCATCACCTCGGTACTAGAAAATCAAACTCTCTGCCTTTCCTTTCAGATATGATGTATACTCGTTTCTGATATTGAGAAAGAAATCTGGACTGTGTTGATCTTTAAGCTCCTTCTAAGGATGTCTCCTTAAAGTGACACAGAACCCCCTGATGACTTAATTTCTGGTAGTTGGTCAGAATGAGTACTCAGTTCATGGTTTCTAAGCTTTGTGAACCATTCTTCAGGTTAACTTTAAGAGGTACTAAAGTAACGACTACAAGTCAGAAAAGACAGAAGAGGCTGAAGAGGTGATCTTTTGTAACTTCTGGGGCCATGAATCTTGAGGATTTTGTTCAGATAGAGTAAGATGGGGACAAATGACTGCTGATAGCTAGGCATATCACAGTTTATTATGCTCCTCTGAGTAAGTCAAAGTAGTCAGCAAAAAATCATTAAAGGAAAATGGAAATGGAGCCTTGAGAGGGTGGGATTTATCTGAGACTTGGCAACAGGACATCACAAATGATTCTGAGAAAGGACATTGTATGGTCATTTTTGTGGTTCATCTTCCCTTACCCATGGAGAGTGAATATTTTTTTTATATTGACTGTACTCACTTGCAGCTATGTGACACATGATATTTTGAACAAGTATCATTTTTTTCCAAATTTTGTTGGTCTACTATTGCGATGAATTATGCAATGGTTTAATTGGCACTGGGCTTTCCATTGCAAACATTCCACAGATATTTTAAGGACTGAGTCAGGCAGATACAAATATTCCTGGAGACTCATCCTCATGATGAACAAGACTTACTAACAAAATTAGGGTCACTGGTAGGAATTCTCTTCCAATGAACTGGCTGTGGATAAGCGTTGCCAGGCAGAAAAGACAAAACTTTAATTGAATGGAATAATCGACTAAATATCCACCAATAATGCTGAGAGTTGGCTTGCATGATCAGACATTAAAAAGGACTGGCTATTTTAATAAGTGTGGAATTTGATGTCTTTATGTTTTAGTCACTGATTTTGATAGGGAATAAAGTCTAAGAAATAAATTGTGGACTTTATCATTGTTGTCTGTGTCCCATTAGCATGGGTAAAAATGTAATTTATTTTCCCTGAGGTGCAAATGATGATATTAATCAGATAAAGAAAGGGGTTTTTTCATACTAATGGTACAATAGATGAGTGGTATCTGTAAAAATCTATCCTATGAAATCTGTGATATACTTATGTCAATGTAGCATGTAGAATCCTTAATTTATTAAACAATGGCTTCTAGTAACCAGCTCAAACACTGCAGCTATACAAGAACTTTTGTAGGGGGATGAAATAGATAATAATGTGTTAATTGTATAGAAAGTGTGGTGTGTTGAACATGACTTTTAAAGTGCACTGTTGAAAGTAAATGAAATTGAGACATATAAAAAATAATTCCTAGTAAGAGAAAATGTATTTTGGTAAGTTTAGTTGAGGCCCCCAGTTAATAAGTAAAGGAAATGAATTTGGCCTTAGAAAAATTACACACATATTAAATTTGTCACTCAATTTGCATATATATATGCATATTTTATATATATAATTATGAAATACATATATATATATTAAATTACTGTTAATAATTGAGGTAAAACGATACTTGAACTGGTGCAAGAAAGAAGTAAGGGTCTAGAAGAGACAGTTACAACATGGTTTGTAAGGTGAATTCCTACCATTTACTGGGTCATTCAAATCTTGTTTACTGGATATTAGAAAATTTCTTCTTTGGTATAAGAAGCTGTTGCATCAAATATAGCACAAATAATGAGAGTATACTCAAGGAAAATTTCTGGCAAGAAGATCTTGACCAAGGAAAGAAGATATACTTGAAGGACAGAAAAGGTTAGGATTCAGACAACTGTCATGTGACTGATTTCTTTCCTGATAGAATAACAACATAGGTAACAGATATGATATTCTATTCACATGATGCAACAGTAAAAAAAAAATTTAGGATTTTTCTTGCAGTTATACCTTTTTAGTATGGATTTCTGAATGCATATTATATGGAGAAAAAATGATTGTTATAATTTTAATCAGATGTCTATTTATTTATTTATTTCCATTTGTGTCTAAAATTAGCTTGTCAGAATCTTCTCTTTGAGCAAGGTCCTTGTTGATCTGTTTGGGTTCTGACACTGCTCTGGCCCATTTACCTGGCACATGGCTTCTTAATCTTGTCCTATTGCTTTTGGGCCTGTGTTGTAACATCATTAATGTTCTTCTATTTTATCATAGCTAATAACATTATTTAAGATGTGTAGTTTCACGTTCATTCATTTTAAGGTAGAATGTGGAAAGTTACTCATTCTGGATTTAAATAATATTTAAAGGAATTCATGTGAGATATTTAATGATAAAATATTTATTTATGTATGTAGGTATGTATTTATTTATGTTTCGGTACTCGGAATTGAACCCAGGGGCATTGGATTCTACTTCTGAACTATACCCCCAGCTGTTTTTATTTTAGTTTTGGAACAGGGTCTTGCTAGGTTGCTGAGAGTCTTGCTGTGTTGCTGAGGCTGTCCTAGAATCTGCAATCCTCCTGTCTCAACCCATTAAGTACTGGGATTATAGGAGCACTGGGCACCACCATGCCTGGTTTAATAAGCAAAAAATTAAATATAAGGGCTTTATGAATAAACAGCTATATGCTGACAAAATGAACATTTTTTTAAAAAGTCATTCAGGGATAGAATGTTCAAGGTGGAATACTGATTTTTTGAAGAAGAAGAAGATCTAATTATATTGTCTCAGTTGATAGAGGATAGATAGATAAATAGGTGATAGATAAATAGATATAGAAATGCATAAATACATACATTGAAAGATAGCAACAGACTCAGTCCATGAGACACTTACGCATGCTAGCCATGTTTTCCCATTACAAGGGCATAACCAATTTCTCTTACTTGATTTAGCATTAGGCATCAGGCAAATGAGCTAAGATAGAAATAGATTTCTTAAGTGATAGACCAGCAACTCTCTTTGAGGTTGTCCTATACTTGAACAGTGAAGGTTATTATGCTGTTAACTAATTACTAGTCATAAGTAAGGCAAACTGAAGAACAAAGAGATTCTCTGCTTACAAAATATAATATACAAAAGGATGTAATCTATAATTTCTTAACAATGCTGTGAGTGAATGAAAGCATGTAGAATATATTGAAGAGGAAAACATCAGTCTTAAGCAAACTGATGTTTCCGGTGTCAATTTCCTTCAGACAAAATTCAGGAGCAAAAATAATAGTGAACTTTTGCCTCTTTATCCTAGGCTCTCTTTTCTCCTCCAAAGTCTATGTCTTAGGTATGTAAAATAAAGGATACATCAATGAAAGCTGTAAAGTAATTTGCATTCCAATCTCATTTTTCTGATAAAATGTTACTTTATGAACAGTTTCACTTTTTTCTTTCCTAATTTTTTCTCTTCTTGAGTGTTTTTTGTTATTGATGTCATCATAGTCATTGTTGCTTTCCTCATTTGAATATTCTCTGTTTTGAACTGTCACTGTTACACCACTTTCTTCCTCCCTCTTATTTTACAAAAAATAGAGTGCCAACCTGGACATAAATGTCCAAACCTGGAGTGAGAACTTTGAACTCCAAAGATAGAACACTAAGAAATATATATTCCACTGCCAGTTGATTCAAACACCAAATGTGCCAGAGTATAATCCACCAAATCCCACCCATAAACAGCTAGTATACTGACAGGGAGAATCAAGACAAGAGACTCAACTCCCCACAAGCTGAAAAGAAGTCTGCATAAGGTGGGAGTTCTAGACAGCACTCCCAGCATCAACAAAACAGTCAAATTGAAGACAGGCTATCTTGCTTAATAAACAATTCCTGCCCAACCCACACAGCAGTCCAGAGGAAGTGACCAGGCAAAGAAGACACTGACAAATCTCAGATGTGCCAAGTATTATACCCACTTAAAGAGGTAGTTAGCACTGAGTTTAAACGCCTGAGTATAAGATGCTCAGAGACTAATTCATATCCCACCTTAGGACTCACTATAAAAGATAACTACTACACAGAATACACTAGCAAAAAGAGAAAAAGGGAACTACCAAAACACAACTGCAAAAATAAGAATACTGGAACTGTGGGGAAAAAGTCCACCAAGACTAAAATATATGCTCACAACCCCATAACAATGGAAGTCACTGATACAGAGATGCAGAAAATGCCAGATGGAGGATTCTGGTTTTAGATTTTTAATTTGACCAAAGACCTTAAGAATGAAATCAGAAAGAATATGCAGATTATGAAAGACCAAGATAATAAAGAAATAACAGAAACCCCAATGAGCTGAAAGAATCAATAAACACTTCAGTTAAAGCTATCCCCAACAGATTAGACCACATGCAAAAGATAGATCATTCAAAACTGAACAATCAGTCAAGAATATAGAAAAAACCAACACAACAGCAGGATCAGAACATTCTAGAAATATGGAATAATACCAACCTCCAAATTTAAGAGTAATTGGCATGGAAAAGGTGTGGAGGCAGAAACCAAGGGAATTAAGAATCTCTTCAGAAAAATATAAAACTCCAAGTAAAAGGACATTTTCAGATCCCCAATTAGACAAGATCAAAGAAGATCATCTCCACACATTATTATCAAAATGTGTAGCATAGAGATTAGGGGGAATCTTAAATGTGTTGAGTGCAAAAGGCCAGGTGACATTCAGAAGTAAAACAAGAAGAATTAACTCCAGATTTCTCAACTCAAATTCTGAAAGCCAGGAGGGCATGGAGTGATGTACTTAAAGCCCTTAGAAATATTAACTTCCAACCAAGATTGCTTTATTCAGCAATGCTATCCTTCAAAATTGATGGAGGAATAAAAAACCTTTCAAGATAAGCAGAAGCTAAAAGAATTCATAAGAACCAAACCAGCAATTAAGAAAACACTCAAATAAATGAATCACAAAGATTCATTGGGATCACAGAAGATTTGAATACCATCTGATGAACAACTAAGTAAAGGGGAACCAATATCATGTGAAACAGAAAACATAGCCCAGATGGCAGGAAATAAAATTCATCTCTTTGTAATAACACAATCTCAGTGGTCTCAACTCCCTAGGTAAAAGACATAGACTGAGCCAGGAATGGTGGCACAAGCCTGTAACTGCAGTACTTGGGAGGCTGAAACAGGAGGATTGCGAGTTCAAGAACAGTCTCAGCAAATAATGAGACTCTTGTCAAACTATCAAGACCCTGTTTCAAAATAAAACAAAAATTGGGCTGGGCGTGTAGCTCAGAAGTAGAATGTCACTAGGTTCAATCCCCAGTACAAAAGAAAAAAAATACAGGAAGGAAGAAAAAGAAAGAAAGAAAAAGAAAGAAAGAAAAAGAAAAGAAATAAGCTAACAAATTGGACCAAAACTCAAACCCAGCTATTTGTAGCCTGCAAGAAACACACCTTATAGGCATAGATATTCTCAAGCTGAAGGTGAAAGGATGGAAAAAGATATTGTATGCAACCAGAGACCAAAAGCAAACAGGGGTAGCTATCCTCATATCTAACACAGCAGATTTTAAGACAAAACTTTTCAGAAGAGAAAAAGAGGGTCACTTCTTACTGATAAAAGGAACCATCCCTAAGACATAACAATGGTAAATATTTATGATCCCAATATTGACACACCTACATATGTAAAACAAACAATTCTTGACTTACAGACCTAGATTGACACCAATGCAATAATAATGGGAGGCTTCAACACATCTCTCACAACATTAGATTGTTTGTCCAGACAAGAGATTAGTAAACACACAGAAGATCTAAACAACACTATAAACCAATTGGACCTAACAGACATTTACAGAACATTCCCATTAAAAACTCCTGAATATATAATCTTAGTTGCTCATGGAAACTTGGTGCCACAAATAGGCAACAAAACAAGCACCAGAAAATGCGAAATTAAATTGATATGATGTCTTGTATCATTTAAGATTATAATGGGCTGAAAGTACAGATCAACAACAAGATAATACAGAGGAATCACAAAAATAAATGGAGATCGAATGACACATTATTAAAACTTATACTCTAGTAAACTGAAAAACTTAGAAGAAATTGACAAATTCCTAGACATCTGCAACCTACCTAAACTGAACCAAGAGAACAGAGAAAAAAGTAGAGACCAATATGAAGCAAAGAGATTGAACCAGCAACAAAAAGTCTCCCATCAAAGAAAAATCCAGGTCCGGATGGATTCCCAGCTAAATTCTACAACATCTTTATAGAACTAAGCCCAATCTTCCTCAAATTATTCCATGAAATAGAAAATAAAATGAATAGTACTAAACTCATTCTATGAAACCAACATCACCTTAATCCCAAAACTGAATAAGAATACCTAGAGAAAAGAAAATTACAGATCAATATCATTGATGAACATAGATACAATAATTCTAATAGAGTACTAGCAATTCACATTCAAAACTACATCAAGAAAATAGTACACTATGACCAAGTTAGCTTCATTACAGGGTAGCAAGATTGGTTCAACATATGCAAATCAAAGCCAGGCGTGGTGGCGCATGCTTGTAATCCCAGTACTTTGGGAGGCGGAGACTGGAGGATCCGGGTTCGTGGCCAGCCTCACCTCTCTCGCTCTCTTTCTCCCTGTCTCTCTCTTTCTCTCTCTCTCTCCTTAGTGAGGCCCTCTGCAACTTCATGAGACCCGGTTTCAAAATAAAAGTATAAAAAATAGGGCCGGGGGCGTAGCACAGAGGTAGAACGCCCCTGCGTTCAATCCCCGATACCGCAAAAAAAAACCATATGCAAATCAATAAATGTAATACACTAAATTAATAGAGCTTAGGACAAAAATCACATGATCATCTCAATACGTGCATAAAAAGCATTTGACAAAATTCAATGTCATTTCATGATAAAAATGCTGAATAAATTAGGGATAGAAGGAACCTACCACAAAATCATAAAAACTCTATATGAAAAACACAAAGCCAGCATTATAATGAATGGGGGAAAACTGAGAGAATTTCCCTTAAGATCAGAAAGAAGACAAGAATGCCTACTGTCACCACTCCTATTCAACATAGTACTCAAAACTCTAGCCACAGAAGTAAGTCAGGAGAAGGGAATTAAAGGAACAGAAATAGGGAAAGAAGAATTGAAATTATCATCGTTCAATTAAGATGTGATCCTTTACTTTGAACATTCAAAAAACTCAACCAGAAGTCTTCTACTGGTGATAAACAGCTTTACCAAAATAGCCAGATACAAAATCAACTTACAAAAATCACTAGCAATTCTATACACGAATCATGAATCCAATTAAAATGAAATCCAGAAAACAATTCCATTCACAATAACCTCAGAAAAATACATGGAAATAAATTTAACCAAGCACGTAAAAGACATCTACAAAAAAAATGATAAAACACTAAAGGAAGAAATTGAGGAAGATTTTAGAAGATTGAAGGACCTCATATGCTCTTGGATAGGCATAACAAATATAATCAAAATGGCCATTCTACCAAAAGTGATCTACAGATTCAATGCAATCCCCATTAAAATATCATGATAATTCTTCACAGATATAGAGAAATTAGTCATAAAATTTATACGGAAAGAAAAAAGGTTCAGAATATCCAAAGCAATTTTTAGCAGTAAGAACTATGCCATAGGCACCACAATATTCAATTTCAAATTATACTACAAAGCAATAGCAATAAAAACAGTGTGGTATTCACACAAAAACAAATAGACCAATGAAACAGATAAAAGACTTAGAAACCAAACAAATCCTCATGTTTATAGCCAGGTGAGTTTTTGGTAAAGGTGCAAAATCATATGCTGGAGAAAATATATCTTTTTCAACAAATACTGTTGGGAACACTGATTATACATTTATGGGAGAATGGAAATTAAATCCCAAACTCTCACCCTACACAAGAGTCAACTCAAAATGAATCAGAGACTTGAAATGAGACCAGAAACTTTTAAACTGTTAGAAGAGGGCATAGAGCCAACACTCTAACATATAGGTACTGGTTGAAACGTCCTCAATAAGACCACAAAGCCCAGGAAATTAAAATGAAAAATAATAAATGGGATGGCATTAAATTAAAAAGCTTCTGCACAGGACAGGAAACCATCAAGATTCTAAAGAGAGACTAAAGAATGGGAGATCTTTTATAGATCTTTGCCAGATCCCTGATAAAGGACTAATATCTAGAATGTGCAAGGAGCCTAAAAGCTTCACACACACACACACACACACACACACACACACACACACAAAATATAAAGTAAAATAAAACAAAAATGGGCAATTGAATTGAATAGATACTTCTCAAAAGAAGAAATACAAATACCTAATAAATATATGAAATAATGTTCAATATCAATAGCAACAATCAGGAAAATTTATATAAAACCACACTGAGATTCCATACAACTCCAGTTAGAATGGCAATTATCAAGAACACAATAATAAATGCTGGTGAGAATGTGGGAAAATAGGATACCTTATATACTGTTGGCGGGACTGCAAGGTAGTAGAGCCACTGTGGAGATCATTGTGAAGGTTTCTCAGAAAATTGGGAATGGAACCACCATACGACCTGGCAATAACACTCCTGGGCATTTTCCAAAGGAATTGAAGTCATAATATTATAGCTATACATGCATATTTGTATTTATAGCAACAAAATTCCCAATAACCAAATTATGGAACAAGCCTAGATGTCTATCAACAGATGAAAGGATGGATCACAATACTGTAGTATATACACACAATGGCATTTTACTCAGCCATGAAGGATAGCAAAAGTATGTCCCTTGCAGGAAAATGAATGGCACTCAAGAATATTATAAGTGAGATTAGCCAGTCTAAAAAAAATTAATAGTTGTGTCTTTTCTCTGAAGCATCAAGCTAGACAGAAATTGGAAAACAAGGGTAATATCAGTTAGAAGAGCAGACTCCAAGGGAATGATGGAGAGGGTTTAGTGGATCAAGAAGGGGGGACAGAGATGTAAAGAATGTAACAGTTGAAATAATGCTATGTGTGTATATAAAATTACCAATTCCATTTTCAAAGGCATGTGTGGGGAGGGGGTGGGATGCAGAGGGAAGTTCTCCAAGAGTTGTGTGCATGTATGTTCCTATCACTTGGTGCCACAGTATGATTTATAATTATAATGCACCAAAAATACATAGATAGATTTAGTGACTTCAACTGTACTCATTTTAATGATTTTGTGATCTCAATTTAAGAAATAACTTAAAATGATACTTTCTTATACAAAGGACTGCTTCTAATCATCTTTCCAAATATATATATATATATATATATATATATAACATAATTCATTAGAAAATTAATTTTTGTGAAAAGTTGAATGTCCTCTTTTAATATTTGTAGTACTTATAATTTATGCCATTATTATTTTATGAAACATATAAGACAAAGCCTGTATATTTTCACTATTTTGTTCATATATACATGTTTATTTATTTATTTATTTGTTTATTTATTTATCTATCTTTGGTGCTGGGGATTGAACCCACAGGTGTTCCAACTTTGAGCTACACCCCCAGCACTATTTTACTTTTTTTATTTGGAATCAGGGTCTCACTAAGTTGCAGAGGGCTTCAGTAAGTTGGGAGGCTGGATACAAACCTGCAATCTTACTGTCTCAGCCTCCCAAGTACTGGGATTACAAGCATGTGCCACCATACCTGGCTATATTTTTTAATTTGAAATATAATCTAAGTTGCTGAGGATTTTACTAAATTGCTGAGATTGGCCTAAACCTGTGGTCCTGGTGTCTCAGCTCTGGAATTACAGTACTGGAAGTATAAGTGTATGCACCATGCCTGGTCACTATTTTATTGTATTAAAAAATGTAGATGGACTATACTGAAGGGTAAATTTAATAAGATGTAGGTTCTCTCTCAAGAGTACTAATAAACAATTAAATTGTGATTCCTTTGATTGCTATAGTAATACATTCAGTGATTTCAGTTAAATTTACTTGAGAAAAAAATGCAAATTTTCCTACATTCAAATTTTTATTGTGAAGTAACAACTATTTATTTACTCAAAAACATTTATTCCATTTTAAAAATAGGTAGGGAACTAAAGGAGTAGTGAACAAATTATGAATGTTACCTCCTACATAGCTCTAGAATTCTTTATCTGGGGAACTAGAATTATTCAAGTAATGTGAACAAAATAAATTAAAATGCTCTAGAATTCTTTATCTGGGGAACTAGAATTATTCAACTAATGTGAAAAAAATAATTAAACTACCCAAAACTCTGAGAGAGCTCCTAACAAAAGTAGAAAGAATAGTAGATCTTCAGTTAATTTTATTTTTTTTTTCTTTTCTGCACTGTTAGGTATCTAACCTAGGACCCTGCAGACTTTAGGGAAGGATTTTACCACTGAACTACAACTCCAGTCTCAGAGTAACTTTTTTTCTCTAAATAGTGCCTCACCATAATAGTGATGTATATTTGAAGAACACAATAACAATAATTACATTATTTGAGTATCACAAAACTCTATAAAATAGATAAGATAAATATTAACTCTGTCTGCTAAAAATTAATTTCTTAAGAGACACTATTATATTGAATAAATATTAACTAACTTAATAGGAAAAAATAGAAAAATCAAAACAAAACTGACAGAAAACCAAGCAACTCTGAATCATTTTTTCTTTTCTAAGTACTTTCTCTAGATGAAGTGTCACCTTCAAGTGCTGCTAGATAATGAACTTTGATGTGCTCATTTTAAATTTGTTTTTTGGGTGTTAATTACATGTAAGATTTTATACTGCTATAAATGGAATGATTCTGTATTTCCAATTGCCCTTCCAATTGCATGTAAATTAGAAACAAACCATTCTGATTTAGGAAAAACTTTATGTTAAAGAAGTTAGATTATTTGGTATTTTGTCCCTAAAACCTTAATATAAAAATAGTTCAAATAATATAAACCAAGGCAAAGTAATTTTACAATGTTGAATTGCCAAAAGTAAAAATTTCTCCAAACAACTTTTTTGCAAATAAATCAATTTTACTATTTTAAAATAAAATTACCATCAGAATCTATCTAAATTTAACTTATGAATAGAATGTCAAATAACTGAGCTATGGTCCAATTTTAGAAGGAATTATCTATTCTTATCATTTACAGTTGGTATTATTCTCTTTTTTTCATTTTTTCATGTTTTTATTGGTGCATTGTAGTCTCACATCACAATGAGTATCAGTTTGGTGTTAACATACATGCACACAGCTCTTGGTGTCCCTCCCCCCGACTCCCCCCCACCTCCCCCCACATATGTAGCACTGAGAATGATGTTGGTATAATCTCATATATACACATTATTTATTATAGTAATTCCATAGATTCACTTCTTTCTTCCCCTTCCCCTTCCCTTGTACCCCTTCCCTTGCACCACTGAAGGTTCTCCGTTGTCATTGGAGTCCCTTTTAGGTCCCTACTACTCCCTAAGTTGCGCATATTAATG
>PVJS01010886.1:0-30459 GCA_004027185.1 Glis glis
TATAAAAAATAGGGCCGGGGGCGTAGCGCGGAGGTAGAACGCCCCTGCGCTCAATCCCCGGTACCGCAAAAAAAAAAAAAAAAAAAAAAAGTGAGTGATTTCCCCAAGGATTTACAGCCACACCTTTCAGAAAACCATTTGACTTCGGGGGACAGTCCCCAGGACAGTCTCCATCCATGGTTAACCTGGGGTCATACAAGCTAAAAGTTGTCAGGTGCCTACCGTGTTCCAGAATCAGAAACCAGTCATTTTAACTCCAGCCTAGAGACGTAGTCTTTAAAGGTCAGTGAGAGCAGTGGGGAGATAGGGCTGGGTGGGGAGGCATTATGAACCCATTGGGCAGAACGATGCATCGCCATAGAGAGATTTCATCATCCCTAATTCCCAAGCCAGTCTGCCTTCCCGGCTGAGCTACTCGGCTTCGCTCCCCGGACCCTGAACATCTACAGAGTTTCTATTCCTCATTCCTGTCAGTGTGGACCCGGATATACTTGAACATTTCCAGGTAATTCTGGCAGCAGATCTATTTTTTTTTAATACTGGGGATTGAATCCAGGGGCATTTTACCCCTGAGCTACACCCCCAGCCCAATTTCTATTTTTTGTTTCGAAACAGGGTCTTGCTAAATTGCTGAGGCTGGCCTTGAACCTGCGATCCTCCTGTCTCAGCCTCCCTAGTACTGGGATTACAGGTGTGTGCCACCACGCCCGGCTTGGCAGTGTGTCTTCAATGCTTTTTATCTGGATTCTCTTCTCAGAATATTCTAAAGCTAGGATTCAAACATCACTTCTATAAACCAAAATAATTATTTACATTACAAATTCCTTCTGCTTCTTAATTTCTTTCTTTCTTTTTTTTTTTTTTTTGGTACTGGGAATTGAACCCAGGGGGGAATTCTACTTTTGAGCTGTACACTCCCAGCCCTTTTTATTTTTTTAATTTTGAAACAGGGTCTGACTAAGTTGCTGAGGATCTAAGTTGCTGAGGCTGGCCTGGAGCCTGAGATCCTCCTGTTTCAGCCTCCCAAGTACTGGTATTATAGGTATGTACCACCATACCCGGCTTCTCTTCTTCATTTCAATGCATGTGCTGCTAAATTCCAAGAAATTTAGCTGAACTGGGAGGGATTGTTGCTGACCCCGCTTCTACTCCTTGAAAAACATCAGACCAAAAAGACTAAATCCTTTCTGCCTTCACTTTCCAGAGGGGCCACGGAAGACAAGGTGAACATTTTCCTAGAAACAAAATTTTAGATCAAAGACTAGGTCGCTGCTAGGCTTTCCAGATTTAGCAAAAATAAACGTAAATGCCAGGTAGGCTTAAATACAGATTAGTGATAACCAAATTTTTAGTATAAGTATAGCCCCTGCAGTAGTTGGGATATACTTATACTAAACATATTCGTTTGTCATTTATCTGAAATTCAAATTGAGCTGGGTATTCTGTACTTTATCTGGCAACTCTTGTTGGATCAAAAGCTTAAACGTTGGTGTGGATTTAGAGTAAGTCAGAGAAGAATAATACATGATAGAAGATTGTGTAGACCCAAAATTTCAGGTTGAACAATCTGAGAAGACTGCTACTGTGACTATAAAAACAGCCAGCACTAGCCGGGCGTGGTGACACATGCCTGTTGTCCCAGTACTTGGGAGGCTGAGAGAGGAGGATCCCAGGTTCCAAGGCCGGAGCCAGCCTCCGGAACTTAGCAAGACTCTTAGCCACTTAGGGAGATCCTATTCCCAAAAATAAAATAAAAAGGGCTGGGGGTGTAGCTCGGAGGTAGAATGCCCCTGGGTTCAATCCCCAGTAACACATACATGTGCATGCACACACACACACACACACACACACACACACACACACATACACACACATATACACACACACTAGACAACACCGAAGAGCGATTCCAGGCATGAGGCTCTGTGATAAATTACGTGGTGTGTTCCATGGACTCCATGATAGACACAACCAATGTCCCCATTTTGCAGAAGGGGCATTTGAGGTCTGGGCATCTTTTATTCGAGTAAGTGGATTATTACTAAGGAGTCCAGATCTGCCAGGTGTAGTGGCACACGTCTGTAATCCCAGGACTTGGGAGGCTGAGACAGGAGGATTGCAAGTACGAGGCCAGCCTGAGCAACTTAGTGAGGTTCCTCAGCAACTTAGCGACACCTTGTTTCCAAAAAATAAATAAAAATAAATAAATAAATAAATAGGACTGGGGATGCAGCTCAGAGGTAGAACACCTCCGGGTTCAACCTCCAGTACCCAAACCAAAAGGAATCCAACTCCCTTGATATTTCTTACAGGGTCACAGAGATCGGAAGTGACTTGCCCCGGGCCCCATGCGGGTCTCCAACAGAACCCAGGTTCGGACCCCAAGTCCACACACGTTACCTCTCTTCTTTAATTCCTTCCAAACCCTCCCCAAGGCTCGGACTCCCAGCTTTGATTGCACCCAAGTTCCCCTAAGCAGCTTTGGAGAAATTGAATTTGCTGAATAGGTTTCCCTGGACGAGCCCCTCAAGAAGTAGAAAACCTCGGAGAATCCGGTGAAGTCGGGAGTGCTCCTTCCACTCTGGCTGTTGCACACGCGGGCTGTGCTAGCTCGCCAGGTCCCAGGAGCCCTCAGAAGAACAAAGGGCACCGTGGTCAGCGGCCCCCAAGTCCCCCCATTCCCTTCCCGGGTTGCACTCTGCAAAAGACGCCCTCTGTGTCTCCGCTGGCTCCAGCCTCGGAAGCCAGCCCTGCTCGCCGACCAGCGTCTTCAGCTGATACAATAGACAGCAGACAAATCCCATTACAGGCCCTCTCCGAGTCTCCACTCTGTCACTCTTATGTGACCTTAAATAGGCATTCTCCGCTAATCTCCCTGGGCCTGGCCTCCCCTATTAGCAGCTGGAGACAAGGATATTTACCTGTAATAAAGCTCTCTGAGCTCCTCAGATAAAGAGCTTTGCATTAACAAAGCTCAAAGCAGATTTTTTTTTTAATGGACCAGGACAGCGGCTCGGTTCTGGGTTTTCCTGGGTCTCCTCCTGTCCTGCCCCCACCTCTTCTCCCAACACTGCAGAAGGGTCAAGACCCCGGAATCCTCCAGGTCGCCTCTGGGCTTCTTTGTTAGTTGGCTTCTGGTTTCAGACCCGGGTCTCTCTTCTGGACTAGGTTCCCCGAACTTACTCAGTCCACGATGACTTTAGTGTCTGAGGAATTGTTTCCGCCAAGACCCTAATGATTCTGCTCATGAGGCCTTTAGGTGTTTAGGGTTAGTACTGTTCAAAAAAATAATACACAAGCCTGGCGTGGTGGCACACGCTTGTAATCCCAGTACTTTGGGAGGCAGAGACCGGAGGATCCAGGTTTGCGGCCAGCCTCAGCTCTCTCTCTCTCTCTCTCTCTCTCTCTCCCTAGTGAGGCCCTTCGCAACTTCGTGAGACCCGGTTTCAAAATAAAGTATAAAAAAATAGGGCCAGGGACTGTAGCACGGAGGTATAACGCCCCTGGGTTCAATCCCCGGTACCGCAAAAAAAAAAAAATAATACACAAATGAAAAGAAATTATTTTAATATAATACTGAAAGCCAAGTGTAGTGGTGCACATCTGTCATTCCAGTACTTGGGAGGCTGAGACAGGAGGATCCTCAGCAACTTAATGAGGCCCTCAGCAACTTAGTGAGACCCTGTTTCCAAATAAAAAAATAAAATAGAGGCGCAGAGGTAGAAGGCCCCTGGGCTCAGTCCCCAGTACCAACAAAAAAAAAAAAAGGAAAAAAAGAAATACACTCTAAGAAAAACATATTCTTTCTTGTTAAAGGAATGGGAGAGGTCAGACCCTCTATATTTTTTTTTCCTGTACTGGGGATTGAACCCAGGGACATTCTACCTTCAAGCTACACCCCCAGCCCTTTTTAAACATTTTTTTACATTTTTTTAAAAACAGAATCTCACTAAGTTGTTGAGGGTCTCACTCACTTGCTGAGGCTGGCCTCAAACCTGCGATCCTCCTATCTCAACCTCCCAAGTACTGGGATTACAGGCCTGTGCCACCACGCCCGGCTTTGATAATGCCTGCTCTAGTTGAGGTGAAGCTCATGAAAGAAGAAACATCCCTGCCTCTGCCCACCAGGTGTTGTCAGGACAGGGGAGCACCCGCTCATGATCAACAGGGAAGCCCTCCCTTCCCCTTCCCACCATGCTACGGTGTCCACCTGCCACGCCCTGTGTTGATGCTGGAAGAGACCGGTCCACCCTTCCTCCTATTGCTATGGCAACAGAGTCCATAGGATGGACCCTGCTGACTCTCCCCAGTGAAGACAAAGACGTGACACACCATCCTTGCCCAGATAGAGAGGGAAGAGGGGAGAGGACTGCAGAGAGAAGGGAGACGCAGAGAGGGATTCTCTACATCTGTATACAAAGCAAAGAAAGTAAATGAGTAAATCTGCTATGGAGTCTTTGGCATGTTCCCAAGCAGACTGTGCATGGAACCAACCCAAGTCAACAGAGGAAAAGCTGTGAGAATTAAACTCTCAAGAGAAAACCACCCAGGCTTCAGATGGGCCGGTAGGTAGCACACAGGGTGTCAGGATAAGTGTTTCGAAGGAGTTGAAAACTAAATCGTGATTCAAAGCAGAGCCCACAAAAGTGAGTCGGAACGCAGGTTCTGAGCCTCAGCCGTCTGACGACTTGCTGAAATGGAAGATGTAGACAGGAGCCGGGCATGGTGGCACACGCTTGTAATCCCAGTACTTTGGGAGGCGGAGACCGGAGGATCCGGGTTCGCGGCCAGCCTCAGCTCTCTCTCTCTGTCTCTCTGTCTCTCTGTCTCTCTCTCTACCTAGTGAGGCCCTCCGCAACTTCGTGAGACCCGGTTTCAAAATAAAGTATAAAAAAATAGGGCCGGGGGTGTAGCGCGGAGGTAGAACGCCCCTGCGTTCAATCCCCGGTACCGCAAAAAAAAAAAAAAAAGACGTAGACAGGAATCAGAGTTGTATAACATGACCCTCAAAACATCCAGGATACAATACCAAACCTCTCTCCATACCAAGACGCAGGGAAATCTCAGCTTGATGAAAAAAGAGAACTGATAGATGACCACACCAAGGTGACACAGAGGCTGGGACTGTCCCAAGAGGATCCCGAGACAGCGACCAGAAAGAGTGTGGCAACGAGAAATTACTTGACACACAGGCGCAGCGCAGGAAGTCTTAGCCAAGAGACACAAGATGCAGCTAAGAACCAAATGGAAATACTGGAGCTGAAAAATGCACTCATCGAAACAAAAAGCTCACTGGATGGGCTTGGGGACAGAAAGGAGGTGACAGAGAGACCAAAGGCAAATCCACAGAAACTAGGTAATTTGAACGACAGAAGAAAAATGAGCTTCTTTTTTTCTTTTCCTTTTTTCTTCCCCGCCCCTCCTTCCTCCTTTCCTCCCTTCCTTCCTCTTTCTTTCTTTCTTTCTTTCTTTCTTTCTTTCTTTCTTTCTTTCTTTCTTTCTTTCTTTCTCTTTCTCTCTCTCTTTCTCTCTCTCTCTTTCTCTCTTTCTTTCTTTCTTTCTTTCTTTCTTTCTTTCTTTCTTTCTCTTTCTCTCTCTCTTTCTCTCTCTCTTTCTCTCTTTCTTTCTTTCTTTCTTTCTTTTTTCTTTCCATCTCCCTTCCTTCCTTCCTTCCTTCCTTCCTTCCTTCCTTCCTTCCTTCCTTCCCTCCTCTATCTTTTTCTCAACAGAGCTTCAGGTACCTGGTAGATAATAACACAAGATCATCTCACATTAGTTTCATCAAAGTTCTAAAGAACAGGAGAGCTGGGTGCAGTGGCACACGTCTGTCATCCCAGCACTTGGGAGGCTGAGACAGTAGGATCTTAGGTTTGAGGTCAACCTCAACAACTTAGTGAGACCATGTTTCAAAATAAAAAAATAAAAAGGGCTGTGGGTGTAGCTCAGAGGTAGAATGCCCCTGGGTTCAATTCCCAGTACCATAAAAAAGTATCAATAAAATAATAACTATAATAATTTTTAAACAAACAAAGAAACAAAGAAAAAATGGCTGGGGGTATAGCTCAGATGTAGAATGCTCCTGGATGAAATCCCCAGTACCAAAAAATTTAAAAATAAATAAACAAAAAGAAAGAAACAAAAAGAAAACACAGCAAATTCAGATGACAGGAGAATGTGAAACTGAGAAACATATTTTAAGTAATAAATAAAAATGTCCCAAATTGACAAAAGATATAAATGTGCTTATTCAGGAAATAGAGTGAACCCCAAACAGGACAAATTTAAAGAAGTACACATCCAAATACATCATCATCAATTTTCTGAAATCTAAAGAAGCAAATAACAAAAAAATATTAAAGCAGCTAGATAGAAGTGATGTATTACCTACAGGGAAACAATTCAAATGAGAGTGGATTTTTCATCAGAAATCATGAAGGACAGGGAAAAAATGTCATATTTATAAAGTGCTGGAAAAAAAGGGCATGTCAATTCCAAATTCTATATGCAGAGAAATAATATATATTTGTTCCTAGAGCATCCATTAAAAATTTGGACAGAGATATTCTCCAAATTACTATGGATATATTAAAATGGCACACTAAAAAGTGTTCAAGTAACCGACCTATAAGAAGACAAGAAGAAAGAGCTTAGCAATTTAGCAAGACCATCAGCAACCTAGTGAGACCCTGTTTCAACATAAAAATTAAAAAGGGCTGGGAGTGTAGCTCAGAGGTAGAATGCCCCTGGGTTCAATCCCCAGAACTGCAAAAAAATATAAATAAATAAATAAAAAGGGCTGGGGGGAGGGGGCGGGGCCTGCTGTCACCTTGGAAACCTGGGCCTCACCTGGATGACAGATGACTGCACCTCCACCACTCCACTGCACACTCAGGTCCCAGGTGAGGGTGGGGTGGGCTCAACTCCTGCCCCCTTCCGTCCCCCAAAGGCTGTCCGACGTAGTGCAGGACCAGGGGAGGTGGGAGGTGGCTGCGAGCCCCACCTGGTGGTGGGCATCCTGGGGGCCAGGCCCTGCTCCTGCATGGACTACCCAGAGTGGGCTTGTCACAATGTGATGGGGCTCAGGCGGCTTTTAAGGCCAGAAGGAGCCTTCCAAGCCCCTCTGTGGGAAGCCAGAGGGAACAGTGGACGAGTAGAGGTGCCCCTAAACCAAGAGTCTAGGCAGCGATGTTCCCACCGAGAAGTGGGGGTGCAGCAGGCGCAGGGTACGGCTAAGTGGGTCGTTAGCCTTGTCCTGGAGGGCAAGTGTGTGTGCACGGGTGGGAGGGGTGACTGGGAACTGAGGCTGGGGGCAGCTGCTCCCCAGTGGGCCACAGGGCCCTGCGGGGGTACTGTGTAGTGTGCGGCGGGGCGCGATGGGGCGGGGGCCCAGGCGGGGTCTGTGGCCTGGGGAGGGGGCAGAGGTGGTGGGAGCGAAGCTGTCCGGTCCCAGAAAGAAGGTTCAAGAAGAGAGACCCAGGGGCGGAGACAAAACATTTGACCCTTGACTTTCTGAGACTGGCTGACCTCTCTTAGCACAGCACTCTCTAATTCCACCCATTTTCCTACAAATGACATAATTTTGTTTTTCTTTATGGCTGAGTAAAATTCCATCGTGTATATACAGCAAGTTTTCGTTATCCATTCATCTGTTGACAGACATCTAGGTTGGTTCCATGATTTGGCCGTTGTGAATTGTGCTGCTATAAACATAGAAATGCACATATCACTGTAGTATTCTGACTTTCTTTTGGGAAGATTCCGAGGAGTGCTATGGCTGGGTTATATGGTGATTCCCTTCCAAGTCATTTGAGGAATCTCCATACTAATCTCTGTAGCGGTTGTACTAATTTGCAGTCGACCAGTTGTTGAAAGTCTAGCTAAGTTGCTGAGGCTGGTCTTGAACTTGCAATCCTTCTGCCTCAGCCTCCCCAGGATAGGGATTACAGGTGTGTGCCATTGCACCCAGCTAGATCACCTTATTTAAAACTGCCACACGCCCCTCACCCAAGCACTCCATATGAACGTCTCATGATTTATTTTTCTCCATAGCGTTTGACACCTGTGACAAACAAGAGTTTTCTCTTGCTCACTTGTCCAGTGTCTCCCTCCCCCATTAATCTAAGATCCACAAAGGCAGAGATTTGTAAAACTTACTCCGTTCCTTACTAGCTCCAGCAGCTAGAATCCTGTCTGCACCATAATAGAACCTCAATAAATATTGAAAGTGTGAGTTGAGCTTCAAACCAAGGTCTATCACTCATATTATAATTCCCTATTTGGATTGAAGATGTAAGGAATCGAAAGAGACTTGTGGGTGTTGGAGAAGAAAGCAAGACCAATGGTCTTGGTTGATTATTTGCTTCCAATCGTGACTAATAATTATAATAACAATCCTCAATATTTTCCATGCATGATAATCAGTTCATCTCCCTTATTGTTTCTGTGGCAGTATAATCTCTACCTAGAATAATGTCCCGCATGTCATGGGTACTAAACAAGTTATTTGGTGAATAGATAAATGAATGAATGGCCACAGGTTTAGCTAATCAGGAAATTGTTTGCGCTTAAGGAAGGTACTACTACTATAGTGTTTGCCACGTTCCTATGTTAGCTTTATGCCTGAAAGGTGGTTTTCCCATCACCAACGGTTTGTACCCCTCCAACCTGGGATCTCTTCCTTGTCCTCAACACATTCCATGGGTGAAGGAGCTGAGACTAGAGGATGGGGGACTTACCTAAGCATACGCGGCTTCTGAGTCCAGAGCTTTCTCTAGGAAAACGATTCTTTTAACGGAGAGTATGGTGTATTTTAAATGTTTACACCTAAAAATTAAAATATTTACAAAAGATGCAACACATTACCATCATGCTATATACAAAATAATCAATTCCTACATGTGGCAAATGTTTGGAGAAGGCACACCTGTTTATGGTTTTCTGTGAGGCTCAGTTGACACGCATTTGACGATAATGTCAAAAGTCTAAATCTGAGGCCTTTTTAATTGAAGAGTAATTACATGCAATAGAATGCACAGATCCTTCCTTCCTTCCTTCCTTTCTTTTTCTTTCTTTCGTGTGTGTACTACTGGGAATTGAACCCAGGGACATTCTACCTGTGTTACACTTCCAGCCCTATTTTACTTTTTTATTTTGAGACAAGGTCTCACTCAGTTGGGGAGGGCCTTGCTAAGTTGCTGAGTCTGGCCTCGAACTCACAATCATCCTGTCTCAGCCTCCCAAGTACTGGGATTATAGGCGTGCACCGCTACGCCCAGCTCTAATGCACGGATCTTAAGTTTACAGCTCAATGACTTTTGACAAATGAATGTACCCACATCACCAACATCCTAATCATGATTTAAATCCTTGCCATTGCCTTACCAAGTTTCCTGTCCCTTTCTGGTCTACCCACCTGCCCCTGCCTTGCACAGGTGGTCGCTTCTCCGATCCGTGTCCCCATAGACTAGTTTGCTTCACCTTGAACTTCATAGACATGGAATCAGAGTGAGGCTGTCTTCTGTGCAGACATCTTACAATCAACACGTAGTATCATATAAGCAATCCTGATTTGAATGGCTCTCCTTTGTTTTCATGTTCATAGTTTTCTGAATATTTGTTATGTTATCACTGAAGGTAAGTCAAAATTTACCCCATCAAAACTATGAGCCGGGCATGGTGGCGCACACCTGTAATCCCAGTACTTGGGAGGCTGAGACAGGAGGATTGTAGGTTGGAGGCCAGCCTCAGCAGCTACAGCAAGACCCTCTGCAACATAGTGAGATGTTGTTTCAAAATAAAAAATAAAAAGAGCTGGGGGAGTAGCTCGGAGGTAGAATGTTCTTGAGTTCAACCCCCAGTACAATAATGATGATGATGGTGATGATGATGATAATAATAATAATAAATAATAATAATAATGAGAAGAAGAAGAGGAGGAGGAGGAGGAAGAAGGAGAAGGAGAAGGAGAAGGAGAAGGAGAAGGAAAAGGAGAAGAAGGAGGAGAAGGGAAAGGAGAAGGAGAAGAAAGAGGAGGAAGAGAAGGAGGAGGAGGAGAAGGAGGAGAAGGAGAAGGAGGAGAAAGAAGAAGAAGAAGAAGAAGAAGAAGAAGAAGAAGAAGAGGAGGAGGAGGAGGAGGAGGAGGAGGAGGAGAAGAAGAAGAAGAAGAAGAAGAAGAAGAAGAAGAAGAAGAAGAAGAAGAAGGAGGAGGAGAAGAGTTTGATGAGCAGATGGTGACAGGGGGCTGGTGTTTGAGGAGAGCTGAATTCCAACATGGTATTAGGACGCAGAGCCACTCAGGCTCACCGATCCCTGGGTGTCAGCCAGTCACCAGCTGAGGGACTGGGCGGTGACCAAAGGCTCCGTTTCCCATGTGTGAAGGGGACCTGATCTTATGAACCCTCAGAGAACTGCTGTGAATCGGAGCTTCTAACTCAATGCCGGGCACAGACCAGCAGCTCAGTACAGCAGGGCCCATTCCATTCGATGGCGAGGGGTCAGATTATTAGGAATTATTATCATTATCAGTATTATTATTGTTGTTGTTGTTGGCTTTAGACCAGGAACCACTAGTACAACACCTACAGATTATTCTCGGCTTCCTCCTCCTGCCTCCTTTTGGGGTGAGCTCATAGCACCCCCCACTGGAGAGGTACAGGGGCATTAGAGGGGAATCGTGGCTCTCGTGCTCCCCAAAGTTTAGAAAATTGCTTGCACATATGAGAGAAATCATGCGACCCTTGGCTTTCTGAGACTGGCTGATCTCGCTTAGCATGATATTCTCTAGTTCCATCCGTTTTGCTGCAAATGACATAATTTCGTTCTTTTTTCTTGGCTGAGTACAACTCCACTGTGCATATAGACCACAGTGTTTTTATCCATTCATCTGTTGATGGACACCTAGGCTGGTTCCATAATGTGGCTATTGTGAATCGTGCTGCTATGAACACGGGTGTGCATGGGTCACTATTCTATTCTACTAGTTAGAAAAGGGGACTTCAGTCAAATGAGGAGACAAAACGATAAATAGTGGAAGGAGATTGGAGGAGGGAGATGGGGAGGTGACAGATGAGAATTGAGGAAGGGGACAATTCAAATAGGTTACGTCCATACAAGAAGGTTTCACTACCAACCGAACTAACATGGATGGGGAGGAGGAAGGAGAGTAGGGGAGCAGGCAGGAGGGAAATACACCCAGCTGTGTGCGCGTGTATGTGTGCCTCACGTTGAATCTCATTATGATGTATAATTACATTGCACCAAGAAAAGTATAAAAAGAAAAAAAGAAAGAAAATGGCGATTTCCTCAACTTGCAGGCATTTTCACGCGAAGCTGTGAATTAAGAAGATATTTGCGCATATAACATTTTTTCTAGTATTTTGCTGTGTATGTCAAACAAAAGGATCGCAGGTTCGAGGACACCCTCAGCCATGTAGTGAGACCCTCAGCAACCTAGTGAGACCCTGTTTCAAACCAAAAATAAAATAAAATAAAAAGGGCTGGGGATGTAGTATGGAAATAGAATGCCCCTGGGTTCAATTCACAGTAACACACACACACACACACACACACACACACACACACACACACACACGCTATTACCGGAAGGTTGGGAATCATTTTGACCTCTGTTTTCTTCCTCTTCTGCTTCTTTCTTGACACGATTGGAGGGAGAAGAACTTCAAGACTGGGTAGACTATGGCCAATATCTCGTTCAAATGTCATATTCCATCTTCCTGGGCTCTGCGGCCGCAGGAGGAAATCAGAATTCTCCGTGTGTCTCTTCCATCGATGCACTGGTAGGAGCGCCAGATTTAGCAAAAAGAAAACAGAAAAACCAGGGTGCGTAATTACATTTGAAGTCTAGATAAATAACAAATAAATTTTTGGTGTAAGTATTGATCTAATATTGTATGGACTGTATTTGTACTTAAAAAAAATAAGCAATCGTTATTTCTGAAACACAAATCTAACTGCTCGCCGCGTGTTTTATCTGACAAGCCCGCCCTTGGTATAATGTTGCCGCCTGACAGTGTCCTGGTAGTCATGAGAGAGAGGGACATTACTTTCTTCATTCACCTGCTTTTTGCCAGCACTGTAATGTGTTCCTCCTCTTCCTCTTCTATTATTATTATTATTATTATTATTATTATTATTATTATCATTACTACTACTACTACTACTACTCTACTATTACTATTGTTTGGTACTGGGTATTCAACCCAGGGGCATTCTACCTCTGAGCTACACCCCCAGCCCTATTTTATTTTTTTTTTTATTTTGAAACAGGGTCTCCCTAAGTTGCTGAACATCTCACTAAGTTGCCGAGGCTGACCTCGAACCGGCGATCCTCCTGTCTCAGCTTCCCAAGTATTGGGATTGTCTACAGCCATACCACCCTGAACATGACCTATATGATCTTGGAAGACAAGTACTGGGATTACCAGGTGCGCACCACCACACCTGGCTTGTACTCATTCATTTAATTCTCCCAATAACCTGCTTCTACTTTATAGGTATTTTTCTCTAAGCAAAAGTTATCATTTATTGACTCCCTGTTATGTATCAGGGAGACAAATTGAAGATGGCCGTACCTTCTTTGACATTCCTTCCACTGAGAGGTAGGGTGTCCATCCCCTTCCACGGCGCGGGGAGAGGGTTGTGGTATGTGATCGTCTAAACTGATCCATTATGGTGGCAGCAGTGCTTCCACGTCCTGTCTCTTGGAATGCTCCTTCTGATATAGGCCGATCCTCATCTCTAAGGGGTCTCCCCACCCTGTGCCACCTCATTGTAAGGAAACACAAGCCCTGTGGCGAGGCCCTGGAAGATCAGATGTCACCAGGAGAAGGAGCAACAAGTGTGAATGAAAAAGACATCTTGAAGCTGGGCCCGATGGCGCACACCTGCAACCCCAGCATTTGAGAGGCTGAGACAGGAGGATCGCAGGTTCAAGACCAGCCTCGGTCACTTAGTGAGACTCTCAGAAACCTAGTGAGACTGTGTCTCAAAACAAAAAAATAAAAAAGGGGGTTAGGGGTGTAGCTCAGAGGTAGAATGTCCCTGGGTTTGATCCCTAGTACCACCGAGAAAGAGAGAAAAGAAAAGAAAAGAAGGAAGGAAAGAAGGAAGGAAGGAAGGAAGGAAGGAAGGAAGGAAGGAAGAAAGAAAGAAAGAAAGAAAGAAAGAAAGAAAGAAAGAAAGAAAGAAAGGAAGAAAAAAAAGAAAGAGAGAGGCTGGGCGTGGTGGCGCATGCTTGTAATCCCAGTACTTTGGGAGGCGGAGACTGGAGGATCCGGGTTCGCGGCCAGCCTCAGCTCTCTCTCTCTCTCTCTCCCTGTCTCTCTCTCTCTCTCTCTACTTAGTGAGGCCCTCCACAACTTCGTGAGACCCGGTTTCAAAATAAAATATAAAAAATAGGGCCGGGGGTGTAGCCAGCCTGGCATGGTGGCACACACCTATATACCCAGTACTTGGGAGGCTGAAACAGGAGGATCATAGGTTCAAGACCAGCCTCAGCTACTTAGTGAGACCCTGTTTCAGAATAAAAAACTAAAATGGGTTGGAAGTGTAGCTCGGAGGTAGAATGCCCCTGCATTCAATTCCCATTGCCAAAAAAAAAAAGACCTTTCAAAGTGGACCCTCCAGTCTCACTTCCTCTGCTAACTTTTGTGGATCGCAGGGGAACTCCTTCACTGAACTGTTCCCAGACTCTGCATCTACAAAACTGTATGCCAAATGAAATCGCCGGTTTCAACCTCTGCGTTCTGAGGTGGTTCCTCCTGCAGTCATAAATAATTGGACCAAACCTGAGACCATCTAATGAGTTCTGCCCCCACCACTTATGAGCTCTGGGACCTTGGACCTCGGGTTTCTCACCTGTAAAATGGGAATGAGCCCCAGGTCTGTAAAAGAGGAAATTGTGGCTCAAAAAGGCTTAGCAACTTGCTCAAGGCCGCACGGCTAATAAGAAGCAGATCTGGAAAAGCCGTTTCCGCCTGACTGCGCATGTCTAAGATTTCTTCTTTCCTTCTCTGTTCTCACTCCCTTTGACACCTAGGCCTCAGTTTCCCGATCTGTACAACAGGGTGGTAAGAAGAACTCCATTTCCAGGCATGGTGGTGCACGCCTGTCATCCCAGGACTTGGGAGGTTGAGACAGGAGGATTGTAGGATCGAGGCCAGCCTCAGCAACTTAAGTGAGGCTCTTAGCAACTTAGATAGACCCTGTTTCCAAATAAAAAAATAAAAAAGGCTGGGGTGCAGCTCAGAGGTAGAATACCCCTGGGTTCAATCCCCAGAACCACAAAAAAGAAGAAGAAAAAAGAATAACTCCTTTATTGTGTGTATTTTTTAAAAACACATGCACAAAGCTGGGCGTGGTGGCGAACGCTTGTAATCCCAGTACTTGGGAGGCGGAGACTGGAGGATCCGGGTTCACGGCCAGCCTCAGCTACTTAGTGAGGCCCTCCGCAACTTAGTGAGACCCGGTTTCAAAATAAAGAATAAAAAGTAGGGCTGGGGGTGTAGCTTGGAGGTAGAATGCCCCTGGGTTCAATACCCGGTACTGCAAAAAAAAAAAAAAAAACCCACATGCAAAGTGCTTAGCATAGTGCCTGGCAGAATAAACACCCAGTAAACATCCATGATTATTATTATTTCATCGTCTGCTCTGCGCGCTGACAGCGGACATCCATCCTGTGCCTGCTGCTCACGCCAGGTCTCTAGCTTGCGGGAAAGCCCGTCAGGAGGGCATCTTTAACCGGACGGCCCAGCGCGCTACCTTTTAATATTTTATGACTGCCCGAGGTTCTCTGAGAGTAAAGTGAGAAATATCCTGTAAAAATCTATTAGCGTTAATAAAATACCGCCCAACAGGTTGACCATTACCAGCAATTAAAGTTTTCGAGCGGGGGTCAAATAACTCTCCACAGTGACTTGCGCGGCTCCCTTTTCTGCCCACCTCGTTTTTTTTTCTGGAAGCAGGGACTGTTCTTCTGTGGAAGGTCCTGGGCCGTGTGTTGTCCTCCCTTCCTGTTCCCGCCAATGGTGTCACACACTAATGAGGTGTTTATACTTCCTACCCGTTCATCGAAGAAATGGTAGCTTGTTGGCTGCCCAAAAGGAGGCCCTTCAAAAGCAGCTCTCTCCTCTTCGCTGGCCTGCCCTTCCTTCCTTCCTTCCTTCCTTCCTTCCTTCCTTCCTTCCTTCCTCTGTCTGTCCGTCCATCTGTCCATCCATCTGTCCATCCGTCCATCCGTCCATCCGTCCGTCCGAAATAGGGTCTTGCTAGGTTGCTGAGAGTCTCGCTACATTGCCAAAACTGTCCTTGAACCTGCGATCCTCCTGTCTCAGCCTCCCAAGTCCTGGGATGACAGGCACACGCCATCATGTCCATCTACTATTTTTGAGGTCTTACCATGCCCCAGCTGTTGAGCTCAATGGGCGATTAACCCACCTTCTCCTTCCCTAGCCACAGCCAAGGAAGGTGCAGGGAGGGTAAAGCGTTCTCCCTCCCCCATTTTTGTGGTACTGGGACTGCACCCAGGGGCATTCTACTTCCAAACCACACCCCCAGTCCTATTTTATTTTTTATTTGGAAACAGGGTCTCACTAAGTTGCGGAGGCTGGTCCTGAACCTGCGATCCTCCTGTGTCAGCCTCCCAAGTCCTGGGATGACAGGTGTGCGCCCCCATGACGGGGTAACTCTCTCCCTTTATTTCCCTGGGAGAGATCACCCAGCCCTGGGGGCCACACAAGTGGAGACCCGTGCAGGGCGCTCCTCAGGTCTCCCAATCAGGGGCTTCACAGTAGACAGAACGGCTTTATGAACCCATTTTCCAGATCGAAAACTAGTCTCAGGGAAGTGTTGCCACTTGCCAAAGAGGCATGTATTGCTCCTGTCACCATTTCTTAGATCGCAGCCTAAGGCTCAGCATTTTCTATTTTATGTTTTAATAAGCCTGGGGAGTGGTCTCCTGTTTGCTGAGCAAGGGAAGGAGAAACGGCCACTGGGGGTAACAGCGGTATCTACCATGGTGCTCAGTTAATATTTGTTCAATATTCATTCATGTCGGGGTTGGAGCCAAGGTTTTTAGGGCCCCCAAGCCTCCCGGGGTTCTGGATTTCGCTTGCTCTTTGGGGGAGCTGGTTCCAGGGCAAAGGCTTTGGTGAAAGGGCTGGACTTCAGGCACGCCCGAGGTTGAATCTCCCTGTCACCACTCAGCAGTCATCGGGCCACCCAGTGTCACCCCTGAGCCCCTCCGCTCATCTGCAAACGTGAACACTGATGCTTATACAGGGCGGTTGTGAGAATCAAAGACGATAATAGGAGGTTCGCCGGGAACTTTCTAGATACTCCAGCCGCACAGAGATGGAGGAGATCGCGGTAGCTGCATCCTGCTGACCTCCAGCTCTGTCTTGGGAAGAAAGACTTGGTGCTTCTCACCCCTTTGGGGTACGTATCACCTGGCAAGCAGGCGCACTTGTCTCTGGGGGTCACGCTGAGGCGTATCAGGGTGTTGGTGAGATCAGGGGAGAGCTGGACTTCCCAAAGCCCCAACCGTGGCACGAGGCTCCAGTGCCGTTGGCCACGGGTGTGTACGTTGGTACCCCAAGTGCTGGCTTCACTAGTGCCCCCCAAGTCCAGCCGCGGGTAGAGCAGCGGAGCTGAAGGACGGCCCCGGGCCCGTTCACCGTGAGGCCGCCGGTTTGTGAAGAAGACGGGCCCTGGAGAGCCGTGCAGGACACCTGCGCTGCCGCAGCCGGGCTGTGACGCAGGCCGCTGCTATTAAGACTTTTTTGGTCACAGCCTGTCGCTCAGCTTTTTTTTTTTTTTTAATCGCGAAGGGCCTGGGAAGTGGTCTCTTGTTTGCTTAGCAAGGGAAGGAGAACCAGCCTCTGAGGATCCCAGTGACATCTGCTACGGGGCTCAGTTATCATTCATTCACGTAAAAGACTAACAATAGGCCAGGTGTGGTGGCGCACGCTTGTAATCCCAGTACTTTGGGAGGCGGAGACCGGAGGATCGGGGTTCGCGGCCAGCCTCAGCTTGCATACACGCGCATGGGCGCACGCGCACACACACTCTCTCTCTCTCTACTTAGTGAGGCTCTCCACAACTTCGTGAGACCCGGTTTCAAAATAAAGTATAAAAAATAGGGCTGGGGGTGTAGCGCAGAGGTAGAATGCCCCTGCATTCAATCCCTGGTACCGCAAAAAAAAAAAAAAAGACTAAAAAGACTAACAATAGCCGACACACACACACACACACACACACACACACACACAAACATATTTGAGGGTGGTACTGGGGATTGAACACAGGGGAATTCTACTCCAAGCTATACCCTCAGCTCTCTCTCCATCCCTCCCTTTCTCTCTCTTTCTTTCTCTCTTTCTTTCTTCCTTCCTTCCTTCCTTCCTTCCTTCCTTCCTTCCTTCCTTCCTTTCTTCCTTTCTTTCCTTCCTTCCTTCCCTTCCCTTCTCTCTCCTTCCTTCCTTCCTTCCTTCCTTCCTTCCTTCCTTCTTTCCCTCCCTCCCTCCCTCCCTCCCTTCCTTCCTTCCTTCCTTCCTTTCTTTCTTTTGAAATAGGGTCTTGCTAGGTTACTGAGAGTCTCACTACATTGCCGAGACTGTCCTCAAACATGCAATCCTCCTGTCTCAGCGTCCCAAGTCCTGGGATGACAGGCACACGCCATCATGCCCATCTAACGTTTCTGAGGTCTTACCATGCCCCAGCTGTTGAGCTAGATTAACCCACCTTCTCCTTCCCTAGTCACAGAACATTACAGCCTCCGGGTAGGCTTGGTTAGGGTTCCTATTTTACAGATGAGCAATTGTAAACACAGAGAAGCCGAATTGATTGCTCAGGTGCACACAGAGAGAAGTGGAGTGAGGCTTAAATCTGCGTCGTTTGAGCCCAGAGCCCACCCTCCCCGATGCAGGCCGTGCACACGCTCCTCCGCGGCCCACTGTACTAGAGACAGAAGCCAGGCATAATGGAGTCTGTTTTTCCAAGGGGGGGTGTCACAGAATGATTTGGGGGATAGACTTAGCTTTGACTTGGCTCTTGAAGGACAAGGTAGAACTCATAAAGCCAACGAGGGGCGTCTACAGAGCCCGAGAACGTCACTCCATGAAGAGCTTTACCGTGTACACTGCTGTGTCCCCGGCACCGGGAAAGTGGCCTGTACACAGTAGGTGCTCATTAAGTGCTCACTCAATGCAAAGGCGACAGAAATGAGCCATGATATAGCAGAAGCTCTCCAGGGATCCGGGCTGCAAATATCAACAAGAGGAAGGGGGGATAAAAGCATGTCTAAGAAGGGGCCGGGGGATGTCTCTTTGGAAAGATGAGCGGGCAGGGATGGCCGGCTGGGGGTCTGCGGAGGCGCACAGAGGCGTCCCTACCTATTTCCCGTCCAGCATCTTTCTGAGAAGCCCAGGAGCTGGAAGAAAGCAGTTCATACAGGCTCTGGGGGTCCAGCCTTTGCGGGGCGCCCAGCTGTGTCTGATCACAAGGAGCTGTGTGTCTACCCCGGCCTTGTCCTCCTGCCTGGGAGACAGGGACAGACAACTGGAAGGCAGAGGATGGACACCAGCAAGTGTCCCCAGGCACAGCGATCGCGGGAGGGTCCCGGAGACAGGAGCCTGGGATTTTTATCTCAGCTAAACCCCACTGCGTTTTTCCCGGATTAGAAAGAGGACTTCTTTTTCTTGGGAGGATTTTTTTTGTTTTCGATTTTAATTTGCCTTCTGTGCCCGTGAAACTCTGTAATCATCATAGTACAAAGGAGGTTGGTAATGACTCTCTCTCTCTCCCCTCCTCCTCCTCCTCTTTTTTAATAAGGGAATTTTACAACATCCTTTTAAAATATGATCTGCTAACTGGGACACTTGGTCTTTGAGATTCTTCCCAGGAAAAGAAGCTGTTTTCGTGTCGGCGTTGTGGTACACAATCCCATCTTGGCTGGTCTTTCACGGGTGATGTAAAAGCCCAGAAATGCGTGCAGAACCCACCCACGCTATCTTTGCAGCTTTTCTAAGACTCGTGACCCCTTCACACCTGCGTCTCCCGAGGATCCAGCCCGGCACCCACACCCGAACCCTGACCTGACCTTTTGTTTAAGCTTTTTTTTCCTTTGCCCAAAAGTTCCCTTTCTGTCTCCATTCATGGCACCGGTCAAAGCCATCGCCGGCCTTCAGCGTGTGGCCGGCCACCTCCTCGGTCATGCCAGGCAGGGCACAGCAGAGGTGTTTGGCTGGACGGTGGCAGCACTGAGGACCGGGAACCCAAAGACCTGAGCTCATCCCACCAGTGCATGCTGCGAAGAACTCACACACAAGCCGGGCATGGTGCCGCACGCTTGTCATCCCAGTACTTTGGGAGGCGGAGACCGGAGGATCCGGGTTCGTGGCCAGCCTCAGCTCTCCCTCTCTCTCTCTCTCTCTCCCTGTCTCTCTTTCTCTCTCCTTAGTGAGGCCCTCCGTAACTTTGTGAGACCCGGTTTCAAAATAAAGTATAAAAAATAGGGCCGGGGGTGTAGCGTGGAGGTAGAACGCCCCTGCGTTCAATCCCCGGTACCACAAAAAAAAAAAAAGAACTAATACACAACAGAGCAGCAGCTCCCAGGGGTCATGGCGTCCGCTAGCGTATGACCTCACGATTCCATGATGTCAGAGCAGCCCGGCGCTGCTCTAAGGGCTTTTCACTGGAAAGCTCATGTCGCACAGGCGAGCGTACGTCCCAGGTTGCCGGAGACCATCCCGCCTGATACTCGATGTCCCAGAGCAATTAGGACCAGCGTTGCCTTTCGTGCTCAAAATTCTCCAGGTTGACAAGAGACATTGCAGATTCAGTCACTCGGTCCTCACAGCGGTCCTGGGAAGGCGGTGCCATGATGAGCCCCGTGTCACAAGGGAGGAAGTGGGGTTCAGAAAAGGGAACGGGCTGGCCGCGAACCCGGATCCTCCTGTCTCAGCTACTTAGTGAGGCCCTCCGCAACTTAGCGAGACCCTGTTTCAAAATAAAGAATAAAAAATAGGGCTGGGGGTGGAGCTCGGAGGTAGAATGCCCCTGGGTTCAATCCCCAGTACTGCCAAAAAAAAAAAGAAAGAAAAGAAAAGAAAAGAAAAGAAAAGAAAAGAAAGAAAGAAAGAAAGAAAGAAAGAAAGAAAGAAAGAAAGAAAAGTAAAGGGGCAAGCGGGGCATGTTGGTGCACGCTTGTAATCTTAGTACTTGGGAGGCTGAGACAGGAGGATCTGGGTTCGTGGCCAGCCTCAGCTACTTAGTGAGGCCCTCCGCAACTTAGTGAGACCCGGTTTCAACACAGGGAATAAAAAAAAATAGGGCTGGGGGTGTAGCTTGGAGGTAGAATGTCCCTGGGTTCAATCTCCAGTACCACAAAAAAAGGAAGGAAGGAAGGAAGGAAGGAAGGAAGGAAGGAAGGAAGGAAGGAAGGAAAGTGGAATGCAGGTAGGAGGGACAGAGCGGGACACGAGTCCTGTCGGACTAGATCCATGTCATCGAAGGGACGGTAAGAGGAAGTGTGTTCTTTCAATCCAAGGACCAAGTAAGAGAGGGAATGCATCATTTAAAGAAGAGAGGGCGATGTGCCTTTCAGAGCTGGGAATTATGTGGGCAGCCCACCCTGGTTGTCTAGGTTAGGGTGGGATTTGGTCATCCATCTATGTATTTTTTATGTGTGCGTTGGAGGGGGGACTGGGGATTGAACCCAGGGGTATTCTACCTCTGAGCTACACCCCCAGTTCTGTTTTATTTTTTTATTTTGAAACAGGGTCTTATTAAGTTGCTGAGGCTGGCCTTGAACCTGCGATCCTCATGTCTCAGCCTCGCAAGTACTGGGATTACAGGCATGTGCCACCACCTATGTATTTAATATGTGCATATTGAGTGTGTGCCAGGTATGCACATGCTAAGCACGCGTGCACACACACACATACGTGGATGCTCCCTGTCCTAGCGAGGGGGGGACCTGGTGGAGGAATTGTACCAAACACCAACCCCAGAGCCTCTCTCATCTCCCAGTGCACTCTGAAAAAGAGGCCTGGAGCTGGGCGTGGGGGCGCACGCTTGTAATCCCAGTACTTTGGGAGGCGGAGACCGGAGGATCCGGGTTCGCGGCCAGCCTCAGCTCTCTCTCTCTCTCTCTCTCTCTCTGTCTCTCTCTCTCTCTCTCTCCCTGTCTCTCTCTCTCTCTCTCTCTCTCTCTCTCTCCTTAGTGAGGCCCTCCGCAACTTCGTGAGACCCGGTTTCAAAATAAAGTATAAAAAATAGGGCCGGGGGTGTAGAGTGGAGGTAGAACGCCCCTGGGTTCAATCCCTGGTACCGCAAAAAAAAAAAACAAAAAAAGAGGCCTGGATCGGCAATCGCTGGACAAATCTAAGCTATCGTGGAGCTTGCAGGGTGATTTTAAAAAATCATAAAGAAAAAATTAGGGGCATTGATAAGAGTCACAAGATTTCACATGGAAAAAATATCACATTTCTGATCTCTCAAAAAAAATTGGTGGATATGATAATGCCCAGCCCACCATCTTTTTGGGGGGGGTTCTAGGATGGAACCCAGGGACATTTCACCTCCGAGCTATACCCCCAACCCTATTTTTATTCTTTAGTTTGAATCAGGGTCTCACTACGTTGTGGAGGGCCTCACTAAGTAGCTGAGGCGGGCCGTGAACCTGCGATCCTCCTGTCTCAGCCTCTCGAGTACTGGGATTACAAGCGTGCGCCACCACGCCTGGCTTTAGCTCACCATCTTCTACGGCAGGATGGGTTGAAAGAAGTAGCAACCTCTCCCTGCACCCCTGGGATGAGAAATCCGCTGTAGAGTTATCTCGGTCAGGATTCACAGAATGAGTATATGAAAAAGGGATTTATTAGATCAGCTCACAATGTAGTCCTGAGTTTCGACTGCACGTGAAGAATCAGAGGAATCAGTAGCTGGCCGGGCGGTCTAAGAGCTGGAGACTTAGGATTGAAGCAACCACCAACTCAGTCCAGTCCAAGATGTGAAGATCAGGAAGCTCTTCAGAGAAACGATGGTGAAGTTCCAGCTCGAAGGCTGGAGGCCGACGATCCCAGACGAGAGCAGAAGATCAAGAAGCTCTTCAAGGAAACGGCAGAGTTGGAGACCAACGATCTCAGACGGGAGCAGATGCGTTTTCCTCAGGAAGAGTTGCAGCTCCCTCTACGCAGCTTTCTATCAGAACCCTGCTGCCCACATTTAGGGCAGGACTTCCGGTTCAATCTGTTGTTACACAACCAAAGTCACATGATCTTAGGTGGGTCAAGTTGACAAACCAGACCAACTATCACAAGAGTTCAGCAGAGACCCCAGCGGGCCCACACTGATTATTTGTTACCTTCTTGGCTCTGAAAGGCATTTGCAGTTACAGTTCCTTCCTTACATGAAGCTTCTTCAAGTGTCCTTATGGAGTCTTCATTTTTTTCTTCCTAAAGTTCTAAATATACTCATTTTCTGCCAGGCGTGGTGGTGCACGCCTGTAATCCCAGTCCTTGGGAGTCTGAGACAGGAGGATCACAGGTTCGAGGCCAGCATCAGCAGTTTAGCGATAGCCTCAGCAACTTAGTGAGACTCTGTGTCAAAGAATAAAAAAATAAAAAGGACTTGGGTTTTGCTTGGAGGTAGAATGCCCCTGGGTTCAATCCCCAGTACCAAAAATAAATAAATAAACAAACAAACAAGCTTTCTGATTATCTTGCTTACTTTTTTTTTTTGCGGTGCCGGGATTGAACCCAGGGGCGTTCTACCTCCGTGCCACACCCCCGGCCCTATTTTTTATCCTTTATTTTGAAACCGGGTCTCATGAAGTTCCGGAGTGCCTCACTAGGTAGAGAGAGAAAGAGAGAGAGAGAGAGAGAGAGAGAGAGAGAGCTGAGGCTGGCCGCGAACCCGTCTTGCTTACTTTTAACATGTTGAATTACAGGCATTTCTTTAAACAAATGAAAATGACTTCCTCAATGCCCAAGGTTATGCCCAAGGCAGACATTGCCAATCGATTACGACCCTCCTGCCTATTGAGCCTTAAAGTGGTCCCTGTTACTTTACCACATAGCTGCAGGCAGCCACTACTAATCCATCAGACTTGGCATATACAATAAAACCCACTTGATTTCCTTTTTTAATTTATTTTTTTCAGTACCAGGAATAGAACCCAGGGCCTCACACGTGCTAGGCAAGTACCCTACCACTGAGCTCCATCCCCATCCCCTTTTATCTTATTTTGAGACAGAGACTTGCTAAGTTGCCCAGGTTGGCCTCCAACTTGCGACCCTCCTGCCTCAGCCTCCCGAATTGCTCAGATTGCAGGCATGCACCATGGCATCCTCTAAATTTTTACCTATCTGAATTTCTTAAAGCCCGAGGAGCCTGTTTTCTTCTTACATACTTGCTGGGTCTAGGGCCGAGGCTTCCTGACGCCGCGGGGGAGCTCAGCTCTCCAGGCAGGTCGGAGCTGAGCCGGCTGTCTGCCCACAGGGGTCTCCTGGCTTTGAACGGGGCCACGTCTTCTGAAGGCAGGCAAAGAACAAAACAGCTCCAGGAAAGAGCATCTTTCTCGCCTTTTATTTTTTTTTTTTCTTCCCCTCCCTTTCTTGCAAAAAGGACCAAAAAGAACCATCGCAGCCAGCCGAAAGCTCATTAATACACTTGACCTTCCAAAGGAAAATTAATTCCAACCTCACACCTACCGGCTGTGTCACTCGGTGTTGTCAAAACGCTGGCATCATTAGAGAGGAGATGACATGGCTTGAGGGGACAAAGAGTCTGCCACCTCCCGCGCGGGGCTCAGCTAGCAGGAGCTGGCAGGAAGCACGCGAGGCGCCCGGCCTGTCAGCTCTTCACCGTGGATTAAGCTCCCTCCGGCTGGCTCAGGAAATTGTTATCACCGCGAGCTGCCCGGTTGATTGTGAGCAGCTCCCTGACAGCGGGGGCCTGACAGCGGACGCCAGCGCGCCGGGTCTGGCACTGGAGGCCTGGCCGACCCTGTGTGTGTGCGCGGGCGCGGGAGATTGTGGGATCCGTGGGTCTGCATGTCCTTCTGTGTGAATGCGCTTGTGTGGGGTGTGCACGCGTGAATTTGGGCTTTGATGAGCGTGTTGCAAGAGTGTACGTGTGGCAGATATGTGTGAGATTTGCGACTGGGCCAGGGTGTGTATACGTGTGCATATGTGCAAATGAATGTATACGTGCGTGTAAATGTGCACGTTTGTGTGGCCGTGTGAGCATGTGTGTAAGCAGGCCCAAGAGAGCACGCTCGTGATCTGTGCCTATGCACGTATGCCTGAGGCACGTTTGTGTCCTCTCGTGCATTTACGGGCATGTGTGCTTTAACGTGGCCATGTGTGTGTGCACAGTGTGCTTTGCTGTGGCCATGCGTGTGTGCACAATGTGCTTTGCCATGGGCATGCATACACGCACAGTATGCTTTAAAGTGGCCATGCGTGTGTGCAGTGTGCTTTGCCGTGACCATGCCTGTGTGCAGTGTGCTTTGCCATGGGCATGTGTGTGTGCACAGTGTGCTTTGCTGTGGCCATGCGTGTGTGCACAGTGTGTTTTGCCACGGGCATGCATGTGTGCACAGTGTGCTTTGTCGTGGGCATGCGTGTGCACAGCTACATAGGTAACACGTGTGCGTGTGTGTTTAGGATATGCATGCTTCCCTAAGTGTGTAGCTATGGGTATCTGTGTGTGTGCAGCTGTGTGAGTGTGTGCGTGTGACCACATTCGTGTGTATATGAAGTTGTTTCCAGGGCCGCTTTTAGCCCCTCCAAAAAACATCTCTGGGCACCAGCGAATCACAGGCACCAGGCCCCTACCCCTCTTTTAAAGACCTTGATATTCGATGCTGTAAAAATTAGGATAGTTACTGTGACAAAACCCAGAGCATTTTGGACTTCTGGGCTCTCATTATTTTGAAATTTATGAGAATTGAAGAAATTATTATCTTTTCATTGTTTGGGATCTCTAAATATATATATTTAGTATGCCAATATATACGTACATGTATGTGTATGTGTATATATATGTGTATATGTATATGTATGTGTGTATATATATATTTGGCACTGGGAATTGAACTCAGGAGCTTTCTTCCTCTGAGCTACTCTTTCAGCCCTTTTATTTTTTATTTTGAAACAGCGTCTCACTAAGTTGCTGAGGGTCTCACTAAGTTGCTGAGGCTGTCCTCAAACCTGTGATCCTCCTGTCTCAGCCTCCCAAGTACTGGGCTTACAGTCATGCACCACTGCGCCTGCTAAGGGCCTCTAAATATCTTAATCTGGCCTCAGTTCACATGTGGGACATAATATATTGTGCCTGGAAGTGTGTGTATTTGTGCATTCATATAAACAGTAACTTCCTTTGTATAGGAACAAATTCAGGAGAATCTTCATGAACCTTCTTGGTCAGGTTTTAGTTTAATTTGAAAATATATGTAGAGCTTCATCTAGATCAAGGACCATTTTAAGTTCTGGGGTAGGAGAAAGAGAAAGAAAAACACACAGAAAAAGAGAGAGAGAGAGAGAGAGAGAGAGAGAGACAGCGAGACAGAGAGACAGAGAGAGATGGGGAAAAGGAATACATTCCCTGCCTCTAGAAAAATTTTGTTTTTTTTGTGCTGACTCTAAATATTTGGACATAGGTCCTCATGGCTCTGTGTGGAGATGGATTCCAGGAAAAGCACGTCCAGGTTCAGCCAAAAGAGTCCATGGTTGATTATTGATGTCTGCCACAGGCACAGGATGCATGGTGGCAGCAAGAAGAGACCATGTTGACTAGTAATGTCTGCCACGGATACAGGCTATGGGGGCTCAGCAAGTGTGCATTTTTTTTTTTGCCAGAATCAGTATATTATCCCCCCCTCAATGGTTCTTTGTGATCCTGGATTTAATTTTCTTATTTTGTAGCTGGGGGAGCTCTGGCCAGAGAGGAAAGGGAGTCGTTTAAAGCAGAGCTGACAGGAAGGAGGGCGCCAAGGAGCCTCGTGTGTAAACTGTGAGGAGGCGCTCACTTTCGGGGCTGTGAAGACGCTCCCCCCTCGCCTGCACGCCCCTGAGAATGCGCGCCTCCTGGACCGGTGTGCCCCCCGTGTCTCATTCGTCTCACCTCAGGGCAGGCTCTGGTTCAAAGTGGCTTTTTCAAAAATCACCACCTCCTCTATTAGGAAGAATCATTGCTTCTCCAGAGAAAGTTCAGTGACTCTATTTGCTAACATTCGTCTGGTGAAAGTAGCAGAAATCGATTGGAGCTTAAGAAAAATGTGGAGTCTGCTAGGACTCGAGGGCAGGGGCTCAGGAAGCTTCAGGAAGGCCTGGACTGGGAGCCCATGGGGCTGCTTTCTCCGTCTCCCGGAGAAAGCACACTTGCCACACTGTTCCTTCAGGGATGAGTGGCTTCCCCTGCTCCATTGGTTATGAATTCGTGATTGTTTGGGAAATGTCCTTACTTCTCTTTATCTGTGAAATAATATTCCTCGCTTCCTTACTTCTTTACTACATGGGGCTATAAAGAATAATAGATGTAAACCAGTCAAGTGTCTGACAGAGAATAAGTGTAGTATATGGTGGCTACTGTCATTATCACCATCATTACCATCGCCACCAGCAAAACCATCATCACCATTACCACCAGCACCATCACCACCATCATTACTATCATCAACACCACTACCACCATTACCACAATCATCATCTTCACCATCAATACCATCATCGCCATCACCACCATCTTCATCAACACTGTCATCATCATCATCATCATCATCATCACCATCATCGCTACTACCACCATCACCATCATCACCATCACCACCATCACCACCATCATTACTATCTTCAACACCACTACCACCATTACCACAATCATCATCATCATCTTCACCATCAATACCATCATCGCCATCACCACCATCATCATCACCATCATCACTACCACTATCACCACCATCATCATCATTACCAGCATCATCATCATCGCCACCAGCAAAACCAACATCACCATTACCACCAGCACCATCACCACCATCATTACTATCATCAACACCACTACCACCATTAATACCACCATCATCATCATCATCACCATCACCACCATCACTGCGATTACCACCATCTTCATCAACACTGTCATCATCATCATCATCAACACCATCATCGCTACCACCACCATCATCACCATCATCACCATCACCACCATCACCACCATCATTACTATCTTCAACACCACTACCACCATTACCACAATCATCATCATCATCATCACCATCAATACCATCATCGCCATCACCACCATCATCATCACTATCATCACTACCACCATCACCACCATCATCATCAATACCACTACCACCATTAACACCATTGACACCATCATTATCACTGTTACCGCCACCATCATCATCATCATCACCATCATCAACACCATCACCACCATCATCATCAACACTGTCATCATCATCACCACCATCATCAACATCACCATCATCAACACCATCACCACCATCACCACCATCATCACCATCATTATCATCACCATCTTCAACACCATCACCACCATCATCAGCATCATTATCACCACTATCATCAACAGCACTACCACCACTACCAGTACAACACCATCATCATTATCAGTACCACCACCATCATTATTTCACATTCCTTGCTCATGTAGTAGGTGGAATGTTGCTCCCTGGTATTTCTAAGTTCACATGCTACTGTCCCAAACTTATAGGCACAGTGACTCTCCCTGCAGGAAGGCACCCTGATTGACCCAGATTGGGCTAATTCTGACCCAGTCAATGATGACAATGTTGGGTATGGGCCTTCTGGGAGACTACTGCTGTCGACTGGGGCAACTGATGCTTTAAGGGTGTGAGCTAGGCAGACACCCCCAAAGTTGTCTAAGTTCCTGAATATTCCCTGGTTTGGTTTTGTTGATACACTACCGCGGAGAGTGGCGAGTTCTCTTGTGATCCATTTTGGTCTGTTATTCAATCCATCCCATCGCTTGACCATGACAATAGTTCAATCTACTTTTGCCCCAGGTTCCTTTAAAGTTCAAGAAAGGTCACAATTAGTCCAACACTTGTTCTGATGCAGGAGGTACCACTGAGCCCATTGGACCCAGGATAGGTAGGGGCTTGGGGTCCAGGGGGGAGGAGACAGCAGAAAGTCTGGAGCTTGGAGTAACCCTAAATCATGCTGGAGGCGAGGAGAAAAGAGATCCCAACCCCAAGTGGATGGGGACCTCGAAAGATGGAGACAGAATGCAGACAGAGTGTGGGATTCAGTAGAATTGCCTAATGGTGGAGGAGGAGGATGGGGAGCAGGAAGAGGACAGAGTAAAAGAAAAGGGGGAGAAGGAGAAGGACAGAGAAGGGGGAGAAGGAGAACCAGCAGCAGCAGTAGATGATGGAAAAGAAGATGATGATCGCCAGACGTGGTGACACATTCCTGTAATTTCGGTACTTGGGAGGCGGAGACTGGAGGATCGTAGATTTGAGGTCAGCCTCAGCAACTTAGCGACACCCTCAGCATCTTAGCAAGACCCTGTTTCCAAAACAAAGCAAAAAGTCTGGGAGTGTAGCTCGGAGGTAGAATGCCCTTGGGTTCAATCCCCAGTACCAAACAAACAAACAAACAAAAAGATGATCATTTTTGTCATAAAAAATATCACGATGGTGTCACAGACAAGGGATCCCCAGCTTCAGGGAAGCCACGTTCTCATGAACACAGACTTCTGGAAGTGGCTTCGATGTCCTTTGCTGTGCCCCATCCTAGAAGACACACCTGGCCTCTGCCACATCCCCCAGCTACCCCAGGATGAGGAGAGAGAGGTGGCTGAGATCCCCCAGCGATAACGGCAGAGTTCTGGTTCGGAGGGTTCTGGGGCGTGCAGTCCTGTGCCCCAGGTGGAAGAGGAGCTTAGGGGCGGCAGGTGAATCACCGGCCTATGAGGCCGTTGGAGGAAATTGCTGATCCGCATCGCCAAGCCCAGGAGGTGAGGCGGGCTTGTCCAGGGGCGGAAGGATGGTAGGAGCTTTGTTTATATCTCCTTCTTCCTTTATCTGGGAAAACCACAGAGAAGAAAATTAAATTCCCTCTTGCACATGGAGGGTTTGCTGTCTGCTAGGTCCTGTGCTTTTTTTTATCTTTTTTTTTTTTGCAGTACTGAGGATCGAACCCAGGGGCATTCTACCTCCGAGCTCCACCCCCAGCCCTATTTTTTTATACTTTATTTTGAGACAGGGTTTCACTAAGTTGCGGAGTGCCTCGCTAAGTAGCTGAGGCTGGCCGTGAACCTGCAATCCTCCTGTCTCAGCCTCCCAAGTACTGGGATTACAAGCGTGCGCCACCACGCCCGGCTTGTTGCATATCTTTTAATCCTCCCATGGACATTAGGAGAAAGGGGTTTGTATTAGATTGAATCTGATGAAATTGTTGACATTGAAATATTTTTTGAGTATGAAGCCGTCAATCTCGTGAGTCCACCGATTATTACCATTGCTGGTAGAATCTCAGAGGAGAAACAGTTCGCCCAGAGTTACTCAGCGGCAGTGTCGGGATAAACTCCTTGCGTGGTTGGAAGCTCGGGTCTTCTTTTATTTTCTTTTTTTTTTTTTGCAGCACTGGGGTTTGAACCCAGGCACATTCTACCTCTGACCTACACCCCCAGCCCTATTTTGTATTCTTTATTTTGAAACAGGGTCTCACTAAGTTGTGGAGGGCCTCACTAAGTAGCTGAGGCTTGCCGTGAACCTGTGATCCTCCGGTCTCAGCCTCCCAAGTACTGGGGTTACAAGCGTGCGCCACCACGCCCGGCTGGAAGCTCAGGTTTTCTGGGTGCTCACGCCCTCCGCAGCCTCCAGTCACAGCTTCTTTCCCTCCATGAGCCTCGGTTCCCTCCCTTATAAATGGAGGAAACCAACAATCAACGAAAGTTGGCACTTACTGAGCATTTACTAAGCATCAAGCACTCAACCTTCGTCATGTCAATTGTTTTGTTCTGAGACCCTCTCCGAGGTAGGAGTCACCCGGAGGGCCGGGCCTGGCAGGGGTGTGCGGAGCTCCGAGTGGAGACCTGCGTTCGTCCCCGCTCAGTGTCAACGCGCAGGGCTGCGACCCACGCATGCGGCGCTTACTACTGCAGCCCCTGGCTTAGCAGCCACCGCGTCTGGACGGGAGTCCTGGCAGAGCACGGCCTGTGACCAGGACTCAGGCCACCTGCCTCCCACTGGGCAGGAAAGGAAGGTAAGACTTCCTGGTTTCTTACTGTGAGACATCAACACGTCCCCTCCCTCCCTTCCTCTCTTCTTTCCCTTCCTTCCTCCCTCCTTCCCTCCACCCTCGCTCTTTCTCTTTCTCTCTCTCCCTCTCTCTCTCTCTCTCTCTCTCTCTCTCCCTCCCTTCCCCCTCCTTCCCT